>BOPP01000144.1:638136-657013 GCA_017312745.1 Gryllus bimaculatus
GTCTACGGTACTACGTACATAAATTACATGATGTACGTACTCTATGTAGTATGATATTTTGTTCTGCTTTTTGCATTTAATGTATGTACACATTTTACGTATTACGTTGCTAATTCACTAGGATTTTGTCGCTACTGTACTCATAGTTGAATAACAAAAAGTTTGGCAATATTGTATTCATACCAAGAGGATCGTCTAGACAAGATTAAGTGTTAATTCGTATCATCATTCAACAGCCCCAGATTCTCGATCACTCTCACTGGGGTGACCAAACAGTATATCATATCATTTATGAATGTTCACTACTAGTAGAACAGAGGAAGAAACTAATACGGAAGATAAAATGAAGTTGGGATACTGGCCCACAACACCTGAGAAATTAGGAAATTAACATTTAGAAGCATTTAACAACTTTATTCAGAACATTAAACAATTAGTATTTACAAAAACCACGTCTTAAAATTGTAATGTGTAATTGGATGTAATTTCATGTTATTTTTTTCCATGTGACTATTTTTTTAAAAGTATTTTCGTATTGATGTGTTACATGTTAAAGGTGTATTAAACATTCTTTACTATTATAAAACTAAACTATATATGCACCTGAAAGCATGCAGTGTTACTTGTAACGGAGCAGGCTGTAAAATAAAGTTTATTAAAAAAAAAACCTCACGGGCTTAGAAAGACTAACCCAACTCCCTGTCTCAAGATTCAGCAATGCAGCAATGTTGTGGACCCAGTTTTTTCCGTGCGAGCAATAGCTACGCCAATTCTTACAGATACTAATTAGAGAAATTGACACAGGAAGCATAAAAGAGTCGTATTAATAACTGATTGATATAATCCGTACAGATTATTGATCAACATTTATACGATTTGTGGAAAACAAATTATAAAAGAAATTTCAATTAACACCAGTGTATGGAAATCGACCGTGCCTAACATTTCAGAAGTTATACCTAGTAGGTCGTACGGTCTGATGTCGTTGCAAATAATTTTGACTGTATATAAAAAAGTCGTACATTATATAGTACCGAGAAAAAACACTAATACTCCAATCATTATAGTTCTATTTATGTGAATTCCAAGTTTTCTTAGGCTTCAATATTACATGTGTTTAACTTTTACTGTTACGTGATGTTACCGGAATGACATTCTGAGAGGGAATTGACTAGAGTAATCAGAGAGAAAAAACGCCGATGAATTTGTAATTAGAAGTAGCAATCACACGTGGGAAAATGTAGAAAACAGCGAATTCCAAAACTTTTAAAGGATCATTCATTTTTGAAATCGAAAAATAAAAGATTAGAATGATCGTTACACTGTCTTTACATATAGTATAATATAGTCCATTGTGTGATAGAGCAGTTTTTAATCGTTGTTTAAGAACGTGGTACAGTGTTCGAGGATGCGAATTAAACTTGTAATAACAATTTAGCGTACGAATGTAAATATCATTAAATAAGAAAAAGCGGTACTGGAAACACCCGTCAGAATTAAACGGGAGACCTTTAAACTGAAAGAAGTTCATTGGCGTAAACTTGTCACGTTCCTGTTCTTTGTAGGGAGCAGTAAAAAGGATCCATCATATTGCTGAAGTTCTTACGTATCGCTGGCGAATACTCTAATAAAACCGAATACTGATTCCGATAGGGCAGTGTTTGAATGTTAAAGCTCTGTGGGCAAACACGCCGTTGTTGGAAGGTTCATAAATTGTTTTGTCCGCCAGCGGTGATCTCCAGCTAGACAACAAAGAGCTTAATAAGATCTGTTTCAACTGAAATAGACTTTTTCACTAATAAAGCATCGGATACATGTCAAGGTTGCTCAGGGTATCATCTGATGTCATTACAGTACCTCAGAGCAGGAGGTTCTCATCGTCGTCACCTGACCGACACCATACCACTGTCGTCCTATCACTGTCGTTACATCACCGTCACAGCCAGGAGCAGTGGCTCACGGCATCAACTGATGTCACTGCAGTGCGTCTGACCGGAAGGTCCGAGGGTCCCAGTTCTAGTGGCAGGATTTTTGTCTCTAGTCAGATATCTAGGTCGAGTTCTGCCGCTGTTCAAAGGAGAATCCAACTGCTCTAATCCGTAGTTTTCCCTGGTTTCTCCGATCAATACCAGACGAAAACCGGAGCAGTATCAAAGAGGTCACAGTTTGCACGCAATATTTCCTTCCCATTCATTGTCCTATCCTATCCCTGACTTACACGCACTCCCTTACAAGCGCTACACTACCACAGATGGCGGGAGACCGGTCGGGAGATTAGAGCTTGTCCCGCTTGCAGCGACGCTCCGCTGGTGGGAGATACCTGGTGGGGAAAACGCTAGGCGACGGTAGGTCGGCGCCGGATCTCACCATCCAGCGGGGGAAGATCACCACAAACTCCCGATCAAAAACGTACACTACAATTACAGGAATAACGTCCTTAGGAGTTGACGTCTCCGGAATCACTAGTAATCAATCATCGGCATCTCTACCGGTACACCCATGCCCAGACACTTCCTATGCCAGTGACTCCATTCCCCAAGTCCGACACCGCTTCTATCATCATCGTCGCCACCGATCTCCGTAGCCTTCGTCATCCCTTCGTCATCCCTTCGTCATCCCTTCGTCATCCCTTCGTCATCCCTTCGTCATCCCTTCGTCCTCACGGCCTCCATGACTCTCGGCGAACCGTCACCTGCGTCACCGTCCCCGACGCGAATCGATTCCAGCCGAACGCCTTTCAGAACGCAGTCCCTGCCAGCGAAGCCGCGCTGTGCTTAACGGCGAAAGAAAGGGCTTATTGCGAAGCGCCGGCAGGAGGAGCTCGGCGATGCGATGCGATGCGCTGCACTGAGAAGGCTACCTCTGGGTGATGCGGAACAGTGGGGCGGAACTGCGGAACGTCGGTGTAAAGTGGCACTACAATAGCACATACTTTCTCGCATTATTTATTACTTTTACATTTTTTTAAAAAAAATTCAGACTTTCATTTGTATTAAATTTTTTAAATTATTCCTTTAGTTTGTTGGGATTCATACTTCGATTATTACTCTTGCCTTCCTCCAATTATGAGTGTTTATTTACGAAATCATTCTCCTGCATCTTCTTATCCCTGTTATACTCAGTTTCAAAGCAACTTTGTCACGTTACAGTTGCTTCAGAAAGTGTGAATAGGGAATTAAAGGCGTTTGACACCTTTATATGAAATATTCATTACAATGTTTTATCCATTCATCAAAAATAGAGCTAGAGTCACCATAGTTGAATACTCTGCTCGTCACATTCCCCTGCTTTTGGTTTAGCGCTTCATCCAGAATTTTTAGTGTCATGAGGTTTGTTATTAGTGGTATGTGATTTTTTACCTTCTTTGATAACCAGTGATTTTTGAAGATGAACACAATTAAAAGTAAGCCAAAACTCCAAAGGGAACGTCTGACGACCCCAAAGTCTGAGTTCTTGCAAGTTGTCGCCAGCTGCATGGTGATAAAGTTCCATGGATTTATGTCGAGCTAATGGCTTGAAGTAGCACATATGCTACTAAACAAAACCACACAAAAATGTAGACCTAAAAGTAGCAAACACACTACCCAAGAACAACAAATAAAATACTCTCATCTAATACGGCAAAACCTAACATATTGTAACAAAAACAATCTTCATACAAACTACAATAATGCAGTGTATTATATACCGATACACAATTCAACACATCTTTACACATCACGACATAAAGAGTTAATAATTAAAGATGTTGTCATTGCCAACAATGTTTTTTTAATTCAATAGCAGTTTTCGATGGCTTAGCCATCATCATCAGTTGTCTGCTAGATGGGAGCCGCAAAACGACTACCATCTAGCAGACCCATCTAGCAGACAACTGATGATGATGGCTAAGCCATCGAAAGCTGCTATTGAATTAAAAAACATTGTTGGCAATGACAACATCTTTAATTATTTTAAAAATGCCAAAGATATCTTACCACAACACCTATATAAAGAGTTAAAATTCTATAAATAAAAAGGTGAATAGGAAATGGTTATTGAGATCCTCGTCTTTCTTAAAGCGTTGCTGTATCAAAGCCACAATTGTGTCGTAAGCAGTGATGAGCTAGGTAATAGAATTCAGGCAATACGCGCACTGTGAAAACAGGCCGAATAATACAATCAAGAATTTTAATATTTTCATTAGGATCTAAACATTTTCTGAATTTTTTCAAGTTCCTCGGTATCTAACGCAACCGTGTTCATACATAACCACATGATTTTCTTTCCATTTTTACGCGCATTAGAAATTAGTATTATAAATTATGATTCAATTGCGGACAAATGTATCGGACAAGTCAAGTTTGCTTCATCTTTTCACGCAAGTTGTGAGTAATCTGACGATAAAGTGTTTGTGCAAACAAAACTGATGTAAATTAAATAGTGTAAGTGGGTTTAAAGTGACTTACTATTCCATGCAAATTGTTAGTAGTTCTGTTGAGCATTTGCTCAAATTTCTTTAATCACGCTCATTTAGTGGATTATTATTGTTAATATGCATGTCGATACGTCACAGATATATGCGATTAATTCTAGTGTAAAGGGTAAAAAAACCACAAAATCTAACGAACATCGAAGATATGTACGCGATGAACGTAGAACAATTCTGAACAGATTGTGATTAATAAATACAATTGAAAGAATCACTAAACATTTCTAAACCAATTATAAATTATCTACTAAACATTGTGCTCTTCCCAAATTTATACACATCAAAAATCACATTTAGTGAACAATATTTCCAACATTTACAGTAATATCTGAAAAACTTCTTCGAAATACAGAGAAATGATATAATTTGAAACAGAGCAGTATATTGTCTTACAACACGTAAAACAACTTAACTTAATTTCTAAAATAATATTTCTAGAATTTAATATAACTCAATGTATAATAATTTTTCAAACAAAAAATGCATGTGATCATGTAAGGTTGACGGTTTTTGTGGTTTTTGTCCACTATTTCCTTATTTTCAAGCAACTGTGTGTCAAGGTACTCAGCATCACGCACGAGAGAGAAAGAAGGGCTGCTCCAGAGAACTCCTTAGTTTCCTGAGAGACGGAGTGGAATCCAAAGCTGCAAAGAGGAGGGAAGAGGGCTTTGGTTGGACTCTAGTACGCGGAGAAAAGATTTTCTTCTGCAACCAGTGTGTAGAACGACCGTACTGTGAAATCAAAGTGTGACCAACGGTTGCTGTAAGCGAAATACTACCATGTTTATGAATACGAAAAGGCATTAACATCCTAAATATGCAAGTAAAATATGTAACATTTGAAATTAGTAACATAAGAAGTCAATTGCGTTGAGAAAAAAGTTCAAACGGGACACTATGATAAAATGACGTAGTGCAGAAAAGAGATAGGTAATTGCAATTGTTTAGAATTATACTAAATTTTTCAGTCTCGTTATTAGAGCTATTTGATCTGTGATTAGAAGAGTGTTACAGCGAACGGTTCAGAAGTTTGGGAGGTTGATAAAAGAACAAGAGGGAAGCTGCTGGCCCTTGAAGTGGACTTCTGGAGTAGAAGTTGCTGTGATATCAGACGTGACAGAAACAGGAACGACGACATAAGAAAGAAAATGGATGTAAAGAAATCTATCTATAACGAAATAGAGAAAAAACAAATCATCTGGAACAGTCATGTTATGCGAATGACAGACCAAAAAACGCCAAAGCGAGTCCTACAATGAGTACCGACAGAAATACAGAAGAGCGGAAGACCAAGACTTTCATGGCAGCAGGGAGTGTAAGAGGTTATGACGCAAGAGAAATGCAAGATGATCTATGGTCCAATAGAGAGGCATGGAGACTGAGAGCGGAGAAGGGGCGTCAGCTGTAGAGCAACTCCGTACTTTATATATGATCTTATTTACATTACTTTTAAAAAAACCTACTTTGTACCACAAATGTACTGACATATAATTATCAACCACGTACTTTGAATGACAAATTTATACATGAAAGACTACTTCGTGTAGAAAATCTGTTAGAAGACAATATCAATCTCTTCATAATTTTCAAGGTATAATATAAATATACTATTCGTGAAAAAATGCGAATGTTCGTAACCGTTGTCAAGTCCACAATGTTTATTGCAAATCAGCTTCAATTTCTTTTTCAGAAATTGTATAATTTCATAGTGAGAACACTGGGCTTTTCCAACAAGCATTTACAAGAAAGTAAAATAATTCATAAAATTGTACTAATATTTTGATAATAGTCAAGGGTTGAAAACGCAGAATTTTTCAATGAAAACATGTAGTATTCGTAATTTCTCTTAGCAGTTTTCTTCATTAAGTTGCAAAGTAAAAACAATTAAAATTAAAGCACTGAGTACTAAATTACAATAATAATGCGGACATTTGACAATTTTAAAATAATAAATGAAATTACATTTCTTTTGATGAAAAATCAAATAAATGAAACAAATTATTGGTCATTACTTATGTATCCTCGCTCTTTACTTAATATTCGGCTTTATTAATGTGGTTGAGACAAAACTCAATACATGAAAACAATTGCAAATGACAAAATAATCAAGAGACAAACTGATGCATAACAGATAGCATGACGCCACTTAAAAAGCACGAAATATCTGAGATGAAATTGAAAAGTATTTATAATGTATCAAATGAATATTTAACTAGTTACGACCGATGCAAACCATTGTAAAAAAATAATTGAGAAAAACGCTGTGGTTTACAAACCTGCGTACTCCCTGAAATATATCATTAAGTTTTCCTTATATCTTTTGTTTTAGTGCTTTGCTCTTCCGGATCTCTCTTTTCTCTAACTTGCGAATCGAAGAAATTTATAATTTGTGCTGTTATTTCTTTTTTCCACAGTAATTTCAGTTTGGTAAGTGCCGCCCGCATCTCTACCCATTTTGAGACGCGAGTTTGATTGACCGACGGAGAGTTAATTTTTCATTTTCTTTGCATTACGTCGGAATGGCACCATTACACTTGACCTATAAACTTCGCCCACCTTCAAAAACACACTTAATAAGACTATTTCCAGTATACGCGACGTTTCTGACACAAAGTTTTTAACCCAAGATATCGACACTCATAAAGATACAAAAGTCGCCTACAACGTGACCAGCATCGTGTTCATGTTTTCTCTATCTACTATGTACCGCCACCAATTGTGCATTTGAAGGACCATTTCCAACTATCAAGCAGTTTCCTTCCTTTACCTTCTCGTAAGCCTTCCAGGCATTGTTTTTATCGGGTCGCGAGCTGACTGACTCCATGTTGAAAGCGTTGCGATTAACTAAATAAATGTGCTTAAGACGAATCTCATAACCTTTTTTGTTCATTACGCGCTAATTCGTCTGCTTTATTATCTAAAGATTTTCTAATTTGCAATGTGATTGGTTAACCGCTGTTTGTTCAAGTACATCTATTTTTTTTTCATTTTTGTCTATATTGTATTACGTAAATAACATATAATAAACAGTTTTATATTATGACGCCCTGGGAATTTCGTGAAAAGGCATGTTTTAATGATTAAATCGTCCATATTTATAAACGTTGGTCACTTGTAATAACACGAGGAAACAATTACCTCAATACAAGCAACTAGCTTAAAAAATTGGAGTTACTCGGTAATTTTATTACCACAATCATCTGTTGAAAGCTGCTATATGGTGTTGCCCAGCTTTTGCGTCAAGATGCTTCACATTAACTCTAATAAATGCAATTTCTTCGCGTGTTAAGAGAAAAATGAGGTAAAATCAAATTTAAAATTTTTATCGAAGTATTTAAATCTGTAATTAGCAAACTGGAATTCCCTACTCAGTTCATATTGCACTAGTATTACTTTTTCCACAACTTAGTATACACGAATTCTATCTATTACCACGTTGTTCGGCTTTTTCTATTGTAGTGCATCGCAATCTATTCTAGAGTATTCTCACCTTTTATCTAGTACATCTACACCCAACCGCATTAACATACGCATTTCTTTTTGTCTTAATTCATGACTTTCCCCCATTAATTTTATAACATGTGTAAACTTAATAAATTCACGGTTAGATACAATTAAGAACAATTTTCTACACACCTTTATAAATAACTTGTATATGAAGAAAAACTGGCAAAGGTTATCATTCTCAAATTGAAAACGTTCACATAAAGCAATTGAATGTAAAATAACAACATACATCAAGGGGAATATATTCATTTGCAATAGTTGTTAGAAAATCACTTGTATCAATATTCTTCATTAATGAATTCTTCTATTACGTATCATACTTCTACTACATTCCTCAGGACAACACGTAGACAAGAACAATTTTTTGCTCTCGGTCCGATGTGTTCGATAATTTGATTTTAACAATGGGTAAGCTATTACAGTTAGGATGATTGTGACCGAAAGAAATTTTGAATCTCATTTGAGGGTAACATTTTGAATCACGACTACGCTATATTTGATTCACGAACAATCAAACGTTTTCATATTAAATTTGGCGGTTGCACTATTCTTTGTAGCACATAAAATAGCAAACAGCTTCACTTCCATAAAACATGCTCCAACAAGTAACGAAAGATAATTTTGTAGGAAAACAATTATCCGAGGCATGTGATAAAAACAAATGTGAAGAAATAAAGGAAACTAATCATCAACTCATAATTATATTTTCACAAGAATTACACTTTGTTGTTGATTGTTTTTCCAGAAACACTGTACTTCTCATTACATCGTATTTCCTTATATGAAAATGCATATCCTCTACATGTTTCTAAATAAAACCAAGTTTAGGATTTCGCTTCTCGGCAAAATATCGAAAAAGTAATATAAAAAGCAATACAAAAATTTTGAAAAAACTTAACAACTAGGGAAAATGAACCAATTGAAGAAATACTTCCAACGGGTCTGCTGTGCAAAAATATGAAGAAAGTTTATCACAAACATCTAACATGTCCAACATGTCGAGTGTCTGGAAAATTCAGTTTCTAACACATTTGCTTTTTAATTATTTAATATATTTTATGATTTATATAATGTTGCGTGTTATTTATGTCTGCTTCTTAATCTTCTTGCCACATAGGCATTTTAGTATATAAATGAACATTCTGACTTCATTTTCGTAGTACAACTGCCATATCCTCCATGATATCATTCCTGGAGGCAGTGATATTAATTCTTTTGTAACGAACCCGCATGTCAAAATTACAATATTTATTTCTTTTTGTTTAAAAAATTAAGGTATTTATTTGGAAAATAATTAGAATAATAATAATAATAATAATAATAATAATAATAATAATAATAATAATAATAATAATAATAGGCTACAGCAACAGACTTGGAATAGATCTAACATATTCAAAATATTTCTGCTTCTTTCACCTACCCGGAAACCACAAATTCTCACGAACAGACACCGGCTCACAAATCTCTGCCCGAACCAGAAATAGTCACCACGTCCAAAATTCAAATGAACGGAAAATTGACGTACGAGAACCTCACTTGGCATCACACGTGGTAAGCCAGCCACACACCACCGCACGCTCCGGCGGCTCCGGGAGGCCACGTGCGGGCCACGTGGGCTCGCGTACGCGTGGCGCGCGGGAGGCACGTGGCGGCGGAGGTGGGGGTGGGGGCGGCAGAACCGCAGGAGGCACGAACCGTGACGAGGGGAGCCAGCCGACTATTTATAATTATCTCGGTGGTGCGAGACGCTACAGTGCACTCTGGCTGCCTCCAGCCTGTAACAGCGTTTCGAATTTAAGGCAGAATTTTCAAGTGGCTACTTTTAAAATATATAGGGTGATTGGAGAGGAAACGTTCAAACGTCCAAAAATAAGCTCTTAAGACAATTTTAAGTACATAATGTTTAATAAACTACTGGGATATTCCAAATGGTTGAGCTGCAATAAGCCCTCAAAATATGGTTTACAAAAAAAGCTTTCTAGGCAATAATCTTTGTTACAGGAGCGTGACAACACTCCCGAATAATATAAATTGATTATTATTTACAAAATAAATTAATATGTTTGTTCATAAAGAATAATTAACACAGAAATAAGAAAGCAGCTAATTTACACAATTACTCAGCTTCCTGTGCTAGTTCTTCTTTCTGAATAAATTCATTCATTTCTTTTGAAAATAATAAACAATTTACATTGTTCTGCAATGCAAATGTTTGCCTAAAAAGCTTTTTCCCAAATTAACTTTAGAGTGCTTGTAACGGATTTGCCATTCGAAATATCAAAATTGTTAATTAGAAAAAATGTTTAAAATGGTCTTAATAGCTCATTTTCGAAGTTTCCACGTTTCCTTCCCGGACACCTGTATATACAGGACACTCGGAGAGGAAAGAATGAAGATCTGAAAATAAACTCTGAAGTCAATTTTAAACATATTTTGTCTAGTAAACTCCTAGATTTGGAATGGTTGAGCCGCAATTAGCCCTCGGAAGATGAATGGAAAAAATACATTCTATGCAAAAATGTACATTGCATATCATGTAAATTGTTTATTGTTTACAAAAGAAATTAATATATTAACACAGAATAAGTAAGCACCTAATTTACCGAATAAAACTGCTTTTTTTCGGTAATTGCAATGAAGCGGTCATTGCTCTAGAAGAGTTGGTTTATAATACTCCCTATATTAAAATTTAAGTTTCGATGATTTTAAGAAAATGTTGACACTTAATACAGAAAGCAAAAAGCAATAATAAACTGCGTGTTACTACATTCTGTTTATCATTAAAAGGTAAATATTAAATGACAGTGAGGAAAACGTAATTGTAAAGAAATGTGTGGAGAAAATTGATTCTTGATCAATTTTTGTGAGTCAAAACTTATTACAATAATTCGCAATATTATAATACGATATATAACATTTCGGTAGATTAAATTGGTTTTCAAAGAATGACAGTTTATTCCGTATATTAAAACGTATTTTTTTCATTTTAAACCTAATAAATATATAAAAACGTCAGTCAATTACTTGGCCACATTTTATTCTTTACATTCTTCGTTCCATGTTGTTTTGAATTTCTGTTCGAACTTCAAGTCTGTGTCAATTAGCGAAACACCCATTCCGAGCCTATTTGTTGGTATTGACACTATTTAGAATTGCCAAAGTCAAGGCGCCCTTCGAGACAAGGAGCCTTCTCTAGACAAGCAGCTCGTCTCGTTGTATTTTGTTTTGGGAGAGCCACTTTAGGACCGCCATCTTGAACGGCGTTCGCTGCAGTAAACAGATGCAGCAGCTCTCGTCCTTCGCTGCATGTCCTCGCCGAAGGAAGTGATGCTTCCCAGTGCGGAACAGTACTCCTGTTTGCGGATGGTCTGCTAACTGCGTCGTTCAAACGCCCTTCTATTCCTTGCTTTTACTACCGCGCGTTCAAGAGAATTGCTGACACGGTTTAGAGGCCAGGGGCATAACCATGTGCGTTCAGTCAATTCGTGTAAAGAAAAAAGGGCGTTAAAACGCACTCAGCGGCTCGAAAAATATCACCCAAGAATTATCATGTATATTTAGGTTTTATATTAGATATTCTATGTACTAATAGCGTTTAAAAGAAAACTAAAAGTATCACAAACTCGCCAACGAAATGTCGCAATAAAAATAGAAGAACATGCGCACAAATTTCGTATTCTTTTATGCACATAGATCGTGTTACTGTTCATTAGTGATACCATCAAAGTTTCAATAATGTCTATGATTACCTATTCCATGGTAACCGCAACTAATATCTCTTCATTAGTGTTGCAATTTACTCCAGAGAAATCAAATCCTATTAATCATGATGAATTCTCTCATAGGTCGTCTAGATTCTTAAGAACTCTTCCTTCCAGATTATCCTTTACCAAGATGATTTGAATCTCGACTACTAGGAAGCTATCCCGCTGATTATATATATATGTGTGTGTGTGTGTGTGTGTGTGTGTGTGTGTGTGTGTGTGTGTGTGTGTGTGTGTGAATATTTTTCTGTAAACGCATGCATATTTCATATGCTCAAGAATAGTGTCAATATAAAATCCTTGAGCAAAATAATCGTTTTCTCCAAAGAGACTCTCATTCATTTTACAGCGTACATTCTTGCGCTCTATCTCAAAAGCAGATAAAAGCCCAGCTTGTCCCGTAGCTACCATCCAACGAAAATATGATCGTACACAAATTTCAACTTTCGTATGCCAGCCTCTATACTTCCAAGATAAAGTTTCCTTCCGCCTGCTTCTGACTGATGACTCTTTTGCGCGAGGATCCGGTTCCAGGAACCGCACGGCGAGGGGAAGGTGATGCCCCAACCAGGCCTCCGCTTCCGGGAAAAGCGGCTGCGCAGGCTCTAATGAGCGCGTTAATCCGCGCGGTGCCACGCGGCGGCTCCGCACATCCACCGTCACCGTCACCGTCGTCCACCGTCACCGTCACAGACAGGCGCCGCTGCCGCAGTCCCCGCACCCTCACGTCAGAGGTGCCGGAGTCTGCACGCGTAGGCGATACGGGAGACGAAAGATTTTTAAAAACAAAGTTCACGAACGCTTGCTTTGGGATTTTTTAAATAACTTATTAACATGCTTTCTTCTGGTTTTGGTTTTACTATATCACAGTGTTTATTAATTTTTTATTGACACTCCCCAGAGCTTGCTTTGTGATTTTTTAAATAATTTATTAAAATGTTTTCTACTGGTTTGGTTTGACTCTATCACAGTGTTTATTAATTTATATTAACGCTTTTCCATATAACCCAGCTCTCTTCCGCACCCGCCCATCTACAACTCCACACACCTTTATCTTCCCCTTCGCAAACACCTTCAACACCCTTCCACAAACGCACCGCCATCACCCCCTTCACAAACGCACCTCCAACACGCCGCTACACACAATCTCTCCCAGTATCTCCAGTTCCCTCGCCAAAAACCTTCAACTACAGCACACATATCCCCCAACTACACCTCCCTCTCAACACGCGTTCGGTCTTCGTCTATACTACCACCTCCATCTCCCCGCCATACACCTCCAACCCCCATCCTTACTCCTCTACCCCTCTATATACTCCAGCTCTTCCCACATACCTCTAGCTGATGCTCCTCCACATATCTACACCACCTCGCACACATCCAGCTCTCCATAACTTCTGCCCACACATCCCAACTACAATTCCCTATCAACACACTTTCAGCCCTCCATCTCCCCTCTACCCGTCTCCATCTCCCCTCTACCCGTCTCCATCTCCCCTCTACCCGTCTCATCTCCCCTCTACCCGTCTCCATCTCCCTCTCCTCTACCCGTTCTCATCCCCTTCCCCTCCCTCACCCGTCTCCATCTCCTCCCTCTACCCGTTCTCCATCTCCCCGTCTCCCGTCTCCAGCTCCCTCGCCCCCTCCAGCTCCCCTCCGCCAACTCCAGCTCCTCGCCCAACTCCAGCTCCCCTCCGCCCAACTCCAGCTCCCCTCCGCCCAACTCCAGCTCCCCTCCGCCCAACTCCAGCTCCCCTCCGCCCAACTCCAGCTCTCCTCCGCCCAACTCAGCTCCCCTCCGCCCAACTCAGCTCCCTCCGCCCAACTCCCAGCCTCCCCTCCGCCCAAACTCCAGCTCCCCTCCGCCCAACTCCAGCTCCCCTCCGCCCCACCTCCATCTCCCCTCCGCCCACCCCATCTCCCTCCGCCCAACTCCAGCTCCCTCCGCCAAACTCCAGCTCCCCTCCCTCCACACACCTCCATCCCCCTCCCTCCACACATCTCCATCTCCTCTCCATACACCTCCAGCTCCCCTCCACACACCTCCAGCTCCCCTCCGTACACCTCCAGCTCCACTTCCGCATACCTCCACACACCTCCGTTCGCCCGCACCTTCGTCTCCCCCTCCACCTCTTCGTCGGTGTACGCCGCCGCCGCCGCCGCCAGACGAGACAGCGATTAGCCGGTGATGGATGGCGGTGCCCCGCAGCCCTCGCTAGGCCTCTCGAGCGGCCGGGCGCTCCGGAGGAGGCGCGCGTGATCGATGCCCGCGGACGCGGAAAGCAACGACAGGTCGCCGCCATCAATGCCCGGAGGCATATCGAGTTCGGGTCGACATTCGTTGCGAATATTGCCTCCGACGGATCACACGCCGAGCGGCGGGGACGAGGCGGAAATATTTAGTGGCCGTGTCTCGAAATAACAGTTTCAACAAAAACAAATGTGGTTGGATTCTGTTTCTCCTTATTCGCTCTTCAATTTTTAAAATAATAGGCCAATGGAGTCGACACTGCTGAGGCAGCACCGGTGAGGGAGTAGGAAGTTATCTACTCGTGACCGCCAGGTGACACCCAAGGCGTGAAAAAATGAGAAAATATATTAACACATTAACATAAGATATTAAAAGATTAAGGAGGGTTATGCAAATACGAGGAAAATGCATGTAAAGATTAAGGAAGGTATGAAAATATGAAGAATGATATGAAATAATAAGTGTTATGAGTAGTTGTGTAATGAGTAGTTATAGTAAGTGGTATAAATAGTTGAGGGAAAAACAATATTAGATGAGGATAGATCTGAAAAGGAAGCGAGCGTCTTGATAAAGTTAAGTAAGAAAAATGTCTATGGTCAGGTTCTTCCTCCTACCATAGATATTTTTCTGCATTCTTTTCGCCATATACAAGCGAAAGAAGATATTATTCGGACGACGAAATGGGCTATTAAAATTCTTACACTCTTTACAATAAATCTACAGCATTTGACAGCCGGCTTTACTTCCTCTTCGAAGTAAGGCGTTCAAATGATATTTTCGCAATTAAATATCCACTGTGTCGGGATTTGAACCCGCCAACTTGGACGTAACTGTTCGATACGCTAAACGCTTCTGTGTTGACAGTGTATGCGTCCGTGTCGAGATCAATGTGTGCGCGAGTTCCAACATGATAAGTATAAACCTCGAGCAACATCAGCGTGTACACAATACCAATCCAAAAATATGACAACATATTTACGATCACAAAAATAATAACGTAAAATTACTTATATCATTTGTATCTTGTTTGATTTCTCTTTGCTTAGAATCTAAAACAAAAGTGAACACAGCAAAGCGTATGCTTCAGTCGGTATTATAATTGTCGATCAACATAGCACATCGCATGATTCGAACACGATACACGACCACGTACAAACATACGGTAAGTTTAATATGTGTGACAATCAAAGGTTTTAATATTCCTCACAGTCCGCTCACAGATATAAAAACTACAACAGAAAGGACAATTTCAAAAAGTTTCTAGAAACGAAACTAAGATAATTGTCCACGCATTCTTCTGTTAGTGTCATATTTCGAATTAAATTACCTTTTTGCCTCCGAAATGTACTTAGCCAACTTTTTTCTGACGAATTGGTTTGTAGATACCTATACATTCAATAAAGGCTTTGAAAATGGTGAAGGTGGAACCATCTGGAGAACAGTAACAGGCAACTAATCACATGCCATGAACATCACACCAAACCAAAGAATTTTAGAAATTTTAGGTTTAAAGCACGGAAAAGACGTGACATATTTCTAGTAGAAATTTTTATCCAGACCATGTTACTTATAACATCATTCCTAATTTTTAGCATTATCGCAGTTTTTACTGTGCATAACTGTGTATTTCGACTGAAATTCTAGAATCCCAAGAATATGGACCTTCATGCAGATTTACAAGCATTTGATGTGTTTTTAAATTTCACAGGGATATGTAAAATGTCTTCAAAACAAATAGCATCACCTTCCCATCTTTGGAAACTGTAAAACAGTATAAATACAAACCGAATTACTATTTCATCCGCGACAATAACGTAAAAAGTTGACTCATACGGAGTTATTACAAATGGCGTATGGTCAGGTAAATTGGAGTAATATAATTATATTTGTGATTGAATGGTTGAATTTTGAAATTAAGAATCGTAAGCATATAGATACTACATGCAGCATGCAAGAACATTTTTCTCCAGCTCACCACATGTTTGTTCGTATTCATTCCTACGAGTAACATTGTGCAACCACAAATCTAGATTCATAACTCTTGAGTCATGCACACAGGATTCCATTTACCCGTTCACAAATTTCCAACTTCTATACAGAATCGAAAGTCAAATGGACGCTTTCCGTAATTCAAATCAACTGACTCACCAAACCGCATTCGAACGATTCTCCACAACTCCGAAACATTTCCTTCCCAACTTTCCATTCTCCAACAGAGAATTACTGCTCAACCCATCACACGGAAGAAACGCTCTTGAAAATTGGCGAACATCTTTCAAATCTTCACGTCCGGCGAAAGCTCTAAAGGGAATTTTATGAATATGACAATTCCCGATGGATGCGGGCGCGAAGCTGAGAAATAAAAAAAAGAAGGGAAAAAAAAGGAATAACGCGGACAAGCGCCGGTCGGAATCGACTGTCAAACGAGAGAAACATCGCGATACACCGCTGTTGTGGACAGAAATAACCCGATCGACATAGAAAGGGGTTCCCATTCATGTGCAAGGGTAGGCAGTACAGCACAGTGGGCCAGAGAAAGTGTAAATCACAAACGTATTCCAGTTACGCCTTCTATTTGACTAATACACTAATTTCTCGCAAGGAAGGAATCTAATGCATTACTCAAAATGGAACAAAATGTGTATTTCAAGTTAACTTCACATCAATCACTCCCAGAAATTCATAGTCTACTATCTCTTCTTGAACTAAATAATTTTGCTTTTACTTCACCAACGTAGGGACCAGAAAACGTTTTTCGAATATTTTTGACAGGATTCTATTAGACTCACGATTGTTATGCATATTTAAAAAAAATCCCCAATTGCCTTGTTGCTAAGTGCCGTGTCACAAATGATAATCATGGGAAATAGTTAAATGGCTGCAAATGTTACTACAATGACATTAAAAGCGATAGTGAGTTTCCTACGACTTGCATCGTGATTATATATCTATGGGCCCTTAATTTTGTGCCAGGAAGATTTAACTCCCCTAAAGTAGGTATTTGGCGTTTTGCTCTTCTATCAACCACTTCAGTCGTACCATGGTAAGTCTTCAGGATTTGCATCCATTTATGGATCAATGTCTCACAAATATAAATAAAATTCAAATTAGGCAAAATAAATTTGTCTCAATAGCAGCAGATGTTCTTTGGTTCATATCTAACAGACAATTCTATAAAGAATTGTATAGCACACATCTCTAATAACAATGTTCAAACACCAACTCAATAACTCAAGCCTACCACTACAATCTAGCATCAAACAATTATTTCCCAATTCTCATTTAAACAGATTCCAATTAGAAGCATTCCTGAATATTTTTCAAACAGAAGCTAAAATAGCAGGGGCTCTGTGACTCCTATACCAGTTATCCAGCCTATGTAGTTAGTTTAGTTCCATGATAATTTACAACAGGTAAAGTCATTAGTCAACACAGTACATGTGAAAAAGTTCATAAACTGAACTATATGTGTATCAAAAATAAATAATTATATTTAAAAAAGGGCTGGTATCCTGGTAAGGGCTGGAATATAAGTTTTTGTTCTGAAACATCCATCTTCTCCAGTGAATAGAGTTGCCCTACCAGGTCAATCATCAACTTTCTAAGCTGGTATCAAAGACGAATTAAGCACCGCTCACAATGTACCGGGGAATCTTCCTACTCAGCTTTCTATTAGTTGGGGATGTTCTCTACTTTCCAAAAGAGATCAGTAAGTCAGAAAAAATATGCAACATGTCAAAACAACACAAAAAAATTAAAATGTGAATAACACGTTGAAAGATATACGAACTGTAATACACGTAGTGAACACTTTACGAATGCATCATTGTTTGTCAAGTGGTCAGCAAAATTGCGTGTTTTTCGAAGATAGGTATTTTATGGCTTTTGTCCATAAAAAACCCACACATTATTATTATTATTATTATTATTATTATCGATATCATAATAATATCCCCCTCTATGGTTCCACAAAGTATAAGTAGTATCTGGTACCCTAGTCCTATCTAAATTTTAGTATTAGACAGAAGGCTTTACAAAAAGTTTTTTTTCTAGAATCTCTGTTTGGTTAATTACGTGTAGTACACATTGGCGGTAAACTTCCCTTGCTGGATGGCGAGATCTGGTACCTACACTTCGGCTAGCAAGATTTCCCCAACCAGGTATCTCTCACCGGTGAGGAAACCCCTCTGGCAGGACGAGTTCTAAGCTCCCGACTGATCTGTCGAAATGTGTGATAGAGTAGTGCATGTAAGTGTAATTATGTAAGGAAGGGGACAAGGAGAGACCAGGGGATAGGAAAAGGTAGACAAAGAAAAGATCGCGCGCGGTCTCTGGCCGTTTGCTAGGGTACTGCTCGGGCATTCTCCTCGAGCTGATTAGAGAAACCGTGAAAAACTACCTAACAGAGCATCCGGCCTCTAGAAATCTCCTTCAGACAGCGTCTGAATTTGAACCAGCCTTCTAGAAAATGTCGAAAATCATGCCATCGTCGGGAATCGAATCCTAGGATCTCTAGGTGACATCAATTGATGCCCTGAGCCACCTAATCCGTTTATAACCATTCCCACTACAATCTTTTTTTTTCAGAATACCAGCAACTAGGTAAATAATTTTTTTTTAAATATCAATTGAGAAGGATCAAAACCTGCAACCAACGCCAGCGATAAACATCACACTACAAAACATGTTTTCAATACACTTGGAACGTATACGGAGGAACATGCATCTTCATTCCTGTACCACGTTAAAGTTATTGATTTTCCCCAGTTTTTCTTCCCTCCTGAACCACTGTGCCACGCAAGCGAGGGCAGTGGTGCGGCCGGCAGCGCTTCGTTTTTGTCATCCCGACGGCGGAAACGGGCGGCAGCAGCGACGGCAGCG
>BOPP01000144.1:657235-668139 GCA_017312745.1 Gryllus bimaculatus
TTCACGGCCCCGTGCGCCTTTTCGTGGGCGGAGCCGAGCGCGGGCGTTCGGAGGGGCGATGCTTCGTGATGGGCTGCTGAACGGACAGGACTGACGCAGTAAAAGCGAGGGATTGAGAAGGGAGGCAGGGGATGTGGGATAAAGAAAGCAAAGGTATGGTAAAAAGGTGCATAGTTAGTTGATTGATTGACTGATTAGAGTTTTCTAGCTTGATCTGCTAGACTGCTAAGGTCATTAGTTCCATGAGGGTGGTGCATGTTTTCATCGCGGGAGATGGTGGTGATCTTTCTCGGATGGTTGTCGAGATCCTGCACCGACCCACAGACCCGCCTGCTGTGTTAAGGGAGATGAATGGCGTAAGGCGGAATGGCTACAGAGAAAGGTGGGGAAAGCTGCAGGTGACGATGGGGAAGGTTAAAAAGGAAGGAGAGAAAGGCTAAAGGAGAAAGTAGGGACGGTTAATTGAGTAGGAGAGGAAGGCTGAAGGGTAATGGAAGGAAGTCTAAAGGAGAAGGAGTGGAAGGCTAAAGAGGAAAGATGTGATGGCGAATGGAGGAGGGGCAGGCGGGGAAAATATAGTAAAGATAAGGAAAGGAAAGGAAGGGTTTGAAAATTGACTGATGGGAATATAAGGAGATAGAATGATAGAATTTTGGTGTTTTACAAAAGCGATGAAAACATTGGGGGAGATAGTGAGCGAGAAGGGAGAGGGAGAGAGAGGTGGAGAGAGAGAGGGAGGGAGTGAGAATGCACAGCTATAGTGAATGAAAAAGAAAATTACGTCAGAATACATGTATTGTGAATCGCTCATACCGAAAAATCAATTGATGGCAAAATGAGTAATCTGTCGGGTAATCAGAATCATGGTTTTTTGGGTCTTCGATACCGAAAAAAATCAATTGATGGCAAAACATCCGTGTTTCTGACTGTCTGTCTGACTGTAGCCATCGATTTTCTCCACAATTGAAATTTCTCGTCGATTAACAAAGGATATTAATTTGATGTCTTTTGAATCTGAAATGGACATTATAATTTTTGGGAATACTTTGAAAATACTGAAGCCTCAATACATTCAACATTTTCTCAAAAGCGGTTTTATATTTTTATTAATTTTTTCGAGACACCATAATGGGTGCTTAAAAGAACAATAGAGATTTTTTGACAATTGCAAAAGCTCAACGTCTTTTTCGGCGTCTTCCTACCTCTACAATACCGAAGATAGATATTTTTCCATAATGAAATTTGTTCTTTAGATCAAATATTGAAATAAGAACATGCATAACTTTACGAAAGTGTGAGTAGTTCTGGGGTAATTTTGTTTAAAATATTCGAAATTTTAGAAAATTTTCTTCTCAAAAACAGCTCCATCTTTTTTCTTTAAATTTTCTTACCAAAGAACGGTATAGAAATGGTGCTATGTACATTTCCTACGAACGCTATTTTTGAAATGTGCAAAAAGTTACCATAGCAAAAGTAGAAGATAAAATGTTTGCCTCCAATGAAATATTCTGTTCCAAATGATCACGTCTTTAAAAAAGAGCATGGACATTTTTTTTGTTTATCCAGTAGTTTCGTGAAACATATGCTTGAAATTGAAGCATTTTTTTTCCACAAACGCATCAAATTGTTTCTTCAACTTCTTTCAGGGATTGAACAGGGAACACTCGAAAGAACGGCGCAGATCTCATTTGTGTTGCCCACTGAAATTTTAAAAGTTGTAAATTTTAAACAAAATGGAAGAACGTATGCCCTGTTTTAGAACAACTAGAACTTATTTGATGAGTCAGAAATATAGTATAGTTTGTTAAACATATGCACATACTTTATGAACATGTTAATGAATCAAAATCATCAAATCCAATAAAATGAAGATTGAAGTGACAGACCACGTCGCCTATCTTCTCCTTTCCCTGGTAATGTGTGGAGCCAATTATAGCTTGGTATTTCTAGCGATAATATTATGAGGCACCTGAACACGACCGTGGCAAAGTCACTCAGCCAGCATACTGGGTGAGTCGAAGCCAGTCCCTTTCCGCAAAATGCTAATACCTAAGCGCCACCAGCGACAACGAACGCTATTCAGCGTTCACCGGCAACTGCCCTTTAATACATTTCTCCCAGAAGCGTGCGTTTCCGCGTGAGAAACGAACGCGCCAGGGGTCGCGTTAGCCGAGCAAAAGTGAATTCGCTCCAAGTCCCTAGAAACAGTTGAGATGTCAAATGCGAACATAGGGTTGGGTGAATGGGTTTACACACATTCAGGATAAACGAATTTTACACATCTTTTTTCTTTTAGCCGCTATCTTCGTTTTAGCCGCTTTTTCGTTTTAGCCGCTTTTTCGTTTTAGCCGCTTTTTCGTTTTAGCCGCTTTTTCGTTTTAACAGCTTTTTCGTTTTACCAGTTTTTTTTGTTTCAAACGTTTTTCCATTTTACCTTTTTTTCGTTTTACTCTTCTGTTTACTTCTCTTATTATAACTATTACTATTGTTATTAATATTGTTAATGTTATTATTGTTATATTATTATTATTACATCAAAATTACATTGGTTTTTTGTTTCTTTGCAATTTTTTAAGTTACTCAAAAACACAATTTTTTAAAATACTCAAAAACATAATACATTAATATACTGCAAATTATTACTCGTCTCTCTGATAAAATAGAGATTTAGGTGAAATCGAATAACAAAGTCACTAGTAAATGAAATCACACAAACACCATTCCCACATAACAGTAAGAAATAATGCTCACTAACATCTTGTTGTTATGCTCCTAAACACTCTCCGCATACATTGCAATCACGAAAAACCACATTGAACCCAAGAGTTTCTCTTTCCAATCCACCCCACCCTCACCCTCTCTGCCCCCCTCTCTCTCTCTTTCTGTTCTTTCTACTCTCACTTCATGAAATTGAATGTCGTTCTCTTTACTCACGCACAGGTTAATAGTAACGACCCGATGGAGTAAACCGTACGGAAGACACGATCCCCAAATAAATTTCAATGCGGTTACATTAAATGTTGAACTCCTCGTGAAATGACTTCTATAATTGCGTGCTTGGAAAAAGGGACAAAACAAATAGAATTGCGATAGCTTTTAAAAGGCAGACTCTCGAAACCTGGGACCTCCGAAAACTCTGATTGGAGAGAATTCCGCTTTTATTTAAAAGGCGAACAGAGAGAATAAGCACGTTTCTGTTTACAATTTTAAATAATCAAACGGAGCAACTATTGTCATGGTATTAGAATATTCAACTTTGAGACATTGTTGTTGAACCTAAGTGCAGTAATTTTTCATGTTAATGGTATAAAAATTGACACTTTGTCACATGGAGATGTATTCATGAAAGCAAATTGCGAATTCGTATTAAATAAAATTTTAATGATTCTTTTAGTTTACAAATGATTCTAAAAATTGTGATTGAAAGTATATCCATGAAGAATGCTACTCATAATAACTAATTTTTACTTGCGATCCAATTTGTTCCAAGTAGTTCAATTAAAGAAATTTTCCTATATTAAGTTATCTTTCAAACAATCGCCATTTAACTGGAATAAAAGCAATTAAAAGACAGAGTAATCTATTGGTCCTTGAAACAAAATGTAACGTTATGAATTTTAGTTACGCCATCGGCAATCTCGTATCCAGTGCTGTTGCATTTACTACAATTTAATACGCCATCGTACCAGGCCTAACTGATTAGTTGCGTAGATGAGGAAACGCATACTTTCATTACTCGTGTTAATCTGAACAACTATTGTAGACACGTTCATTCAAAATATTTAATTAGAAAACTAGAATTTAATATTCAACTGTTTCAATATATTACAACGTTATGGATACTTAAATACCATGTTAAATTTACAGCTCTTCCAACTTCATGAACTAGCTTTGTGATTATTTTTATGTTTTTCTAAATTGACGACTAGAAATATAAATAGTTTCAAAGTTTACGTGATGAGTGTCTGAATAGGTCAAATTTGTGTTTGACGAACACTCAAAATTAAAGAGAAAATTACTGTCAATTCATAATTGAGTGTAGAAGACAAACTCCGCTGGTCCATTCTTTCCTATTTCATGAAAAATGTATTGCAAATGAAATTTAATTCAACGTTAAACATCCTGCGCAATGGAATCGCATTGTAAATTTCCACCATTTTATTAATAAGACAAAGGACCTCATTCCAAAAAAATTTCCCGACTATCAGCTAAGAATTTCAATGTACACAACAAACACTAAACTGTAAACACGTATTTTATTTGTTCTTGTTGCATTAAGGAATACAGTGGCTGTCTGGAAGTGAATTCTAGCGGCCGGCAGCTCTAACGGTAGATTTCTGTGGTTTCTCCGATCTACACCAGGCGAATGCCGGAGCAGTACACTAATAAACAAGTCACGAACCGCGCGCGATCTTTCCTATCTCATCCTTGTCCTATCCTCATCCCTTACACTTATACTAGCATGCACCTCACTACCACACATACCAGAAGACCGGTCGGGAACTTAGAGCTTGTCCCGGCTGCGGCGGTGCCCCGGTGGTGGGAGATACCTTGTTGAGGAAACCCCGTTAGCCTACGATAGGTGGGCACCGAGTCCCACCATACAGCGGGGGAAAATCACCGCCACATCTCGTGCAAAAAACCCATGCTACACTTAAGGAACTAATGACCTTAGTAGTTGACGTGCCCGGAATCACTAACAATCAATCAATAAACGAAGTCTGATGTAATAAAATGAATAAAACGATATTTAAATTCAGAGTTAAAAATTCAACATATTAAATACATTAGAGATTGATTTCTAAAAAGTTTCGCCAAAAAAATACAAATGAGTGAGTGAGGGAAGTATAAAAACAAAATTCTCTGATATAAAACTGATTCCTCGCCCAGGCTTTCTCAGTACGAGAAGTGTATTATGAAGATACGATCGAGCTGTGGACGTTGGGACTTCACGGAAGCTCTCTCACTAATTAGTAAACACCGGGTGAACTGGTAGAGATGTCAAGATAGCACAAAACACAAAATAACCACTCCATTTGACAATGAATTAAAAAGAGTATCTTCTTTAACGATCAATAAAGTTGAAATAAAAGTTCCTTTCTTTTCGCATAAAATTAAGTAAGTCTTTATGGTTAAGTGTTTAGAAAGGCCAATAAATCTTACGGCTCGACGTTCCAAAACTGAGCAGTCAACAGTTAATCTTTGTAGGAACTGCCACATTTGCGTTTGTTGTTCTTAAGGAAGCAGATCGCAGAACTGAGATCGTCGTTCTATTTGCATTGGCTGGTAATCGTCCATGCAGAAAATGCACGAGAAGCCACTTTGCGAAATCAACATGCACAGAGACTGTCGTGGATGGGACCTTGGTCAAAAAAGGGTGAGTGAAGAGCGTGAAGGCTGTCACCACAGAGGAAAGAGAGATCCTCTGGGGCAGGCACGTCAAAACACGCCCGTGCGTGCTACTTGCCAGCCTGGGGCGCCCGGTTGTGCTCCTACGGGCACGGGCAACTTCCCCTGACTCCCCACTCATTTCCCCTCCCAATCCTCCAAGGGATGTACACGCGCAAGCAGGAGTGGGGCGAGGTGTTGAATAGTGGCTTCACAGGGAAATATTTTTGCCAGTTTAAAAAAAATCAAATTACCGAGTATTGTATTACGTTACACACTACTCGTATTTGACGTATATTATTTTACTAAATTCTCTCTTGTATAAACATCTTTGCTAAGTGAATGGAATATGTTTGAATGACGAATTCTTTCCTTGTTTTAGTTTTGTGTTGTGTTATTAAATCATTCAGTTATTGTGAATAATGATGATGATGAAATGTAAATAATGTGAAATAAATTAACAAATATTTATAGGTTAACATTTTGATGCTTACGGACGGACAGCGCCTTTATCAGACAAGAATATTTGTCTGTAAAAACCTTCCAACCTGAACGTAGAAAATTCCTACTTTTATATCACTCTTAAGGAAGCAGGGTCACAAAATCAACGTACTGTTGATTTTTAATTTGATTTAAAATTTTACTCGTATGAGAGTTTGAAATCGGAATGATGTATTATTTCATTTTAATGAACGGTTTCTTAGCTTCGAAGAAAAAATGGGAATCAAGTAGCTAAATTGGTGACAATAACTGTCAGGTGTAAACGCCAATTGATCAGGGCACAGTGCCTGTTATCTTGCCCGCGACCATGACATGTCTTATCTAGGGTATCGAGAACGCAGCGAAAGCAACGAAGAAAAGAAAAGAAGGAAAGTCCGCGTAAGTGGGGGATAGAGCGAATATGAGACAGTAGTGGAAGAACATGATTGAAAAGAAGAAGAGAACGGAGCAATAGGAAAAGGTAGAGCAAGCTCAAAGCAACAAAGAGAAATTGAAAAAAGAGGGAGGAAAAGGAAGAGAGTAATGGCAAAAGGGATAAAGAGAGGAAGAAAGGGATAAGGAAGAGAGAGGAAAATAAGAAGAAAGAGGAAGAAAATGTAAAGAGAGTGAAAAGAGGATAAAGAAAATAACAAAAAGAGGGGGAAGGGAAGAGAAAAGAAGTAAAGGAAAGCAAAAGGAGTAAGAAAAGAGACAAAAGAGGAAAAGAAAGAGAGGGAAACTGTACACTAAAGAAAAAATAAAGAAGAAAAGATGAAAAAATAAAGAATGAGAAAATAACATAGAAAGAAGGAGAAAGGAAAAACGAAGGCGAATGAGAAAAGAAAGAGAATGAAAAAGTAAAGAGGGAGATGGAGAAAATAAAATGGTACAAAGAGGAAAGAAAGAGAGAAAATTAGGAGAAGGAAAAGGGGGAACAAGAGGGCAAGGAGAGGCAGAGGAAAATGGACAGAGGCAGAGGTAGATGCAATATGACATAGAGAGATGGAAAGAGACCGACGCAGATGCAAAGAAGAAGAAGAAGAAGAAGAAGAAGAGATGCAAGGAGGTAAAGGAAGCTGCAGAAAGGAGATGCAAAGAGGGAGAGGGAAATCAGAGTCAGAGGAGTATGTCAAGAGGCAGAGGGAGACCGAAGAAGATGGCCAATAACAGATAAATACGAAAAGAGTAAGCGAAGAAAGGAGGGGAAGGAGAAATGGAAAGGAAGAATCAGAGCGAGAAGAGAGAAGAGTCTGATGAGAACACAGAAGGTGATGCATAAAACTTCTCGTTGCAGTTCCTGCTAATGCTCTCCTATATCTAAGTAAATATTTCTTAGCCTCAACAATGTTTCTAAGATGTAGAAAGATGTAGTCCTGTTATGATGATGGGCATTAAATTTTAAAAAAACTTATAACTGTTGGATCTATTCGACAGAGTAAGAATATGCGTTATCAAACAACATTATGTTGAAACTTCCCATGTCCTCTATTAACGATATTGGTATAGTAATATATCATGATAACTATTTTCCTGTTGATGAATCAATCAGTTGTTTGTTCATACATTTATTTCATTTTTCCTCATCTAATCCATCCAAACACCTATTTATACTAAATCAATGATGAAATGAACGAGCGGTTTCTCGTGAACGCATATAACTGACAGAAAATTACATAACCCTTGTGTGCAAAACCATTAGTTATAATTACTAGAAACAACACAGTTTTATCAATGTCATCACAATGCAATTTGAGATCGTAAAATGAGCCGATTTTTTTCCATTACTTCAAAATCAAAGGGAACTGATTTGATTTTTAAAACACTGTGTGTATGCCGATTTGTGCATATCAAATAACAGTAATAGAACAAATTGAAATGTATGAGCATTAAGTCGTTTATTTATTCCACCATTTTTGGTCCTCCTCACATATCATCATAATTTTGTTTTAAAATAAGGTAAATAATTTTCGAAGTGACTATTGTTTCCTATACATTGTAGTTACAAGTTTTGAACGCCAGTCGGAAATAGCAATCATACTTTATCTGCAGCGGTGAAAGTTTGATCAAGATAGCTAACATCTGTGCAACTAACATGTAGCTAACTTTCATATACATGTAACTAATAAATTTTTTTTTTAAATTTATTTCTATTTCTTTACTTATTTATTTAAACTTTACTCACCTTTAAACTATTTATAGTTAAAAATGATGGGAAGGGATTCTGGAATTCAAGAAAACGTCGCAGATTATCTTCTCCCTGATACGTCACAAACAGTTTTTACTAATTTTCTCTAAACCTAAAACGTACATGTTAGTTACATATACCTAATATCATAGGAAATAAAAGCTCTCTAACTTTCTTTACGTTTCATAATTTAACAAATTTTAAGTAGTGGAAATGTTTCAATGGCGTTTAAAACTATATTGCTGTTCTCTAATACTCAAGAAAGGTTCTGTAATTCGTAAGATATTTTCTAAATTTCTACTTCTGCAAAACAATACGAGACATACTTCAATGCAGAAGTAAGTGATGAACGTAAATACGACTTTTTAAATGTAAACTCATCTCGCGGTCAGTTAAAAAACTGAAAAGCCGAACTAACAACGGGGTTTTAACGAAGAACTGCAAAGAAAAGTAAGTAAACAGCACACTTGGAAACACTTTGTTCACACAGTGCGTTTTTTTTATTTTTCACGCAGGTATGAACGCATGTTACGCTTACGCGGGTTTTGCTACAGCAGTTGTAAAACACAACAGCGTATTGCATGCAAAAGAAAACTTTGTATGTCATGTTAAATGGGTGTTGCATAAATTGAAGACACCATAATGTTAGGTCCTAAAATTCATCTACGAGTGTTAACAAAAAACTTAAAAAAAAAAGGCACATTACCGAATTTAACATACCAGCCTAATTACCAACAGCTATTACGTATTCTTTTACATGAATTCTTAAAACATTCATTTTTTGTAGTTTGTTCAAATCGCATGTCGTTAGATACATATATTTGCAGTCTCTTCTTGCAATTTGGAACATCGATATTTTTGGTGAACTCATAAAATTGCTATAGGATGCAGACAAAATTAAACAAAAAATACTCTAAACTTTTAATTTCTGTTGTTGCCTAATCTTAAAGATATCCATCAGCATGTTCTGAAAACACTCAACACATAGTGTCGAGAACAATATGCAGAAACAATAATAATTTGGGCAACACAATATCTCCGTTGAAACCAATGAGACTTTTAGTTTTCATTTTGAGTGAATGTCAGAAAATTATATAAAACTATATCGAACACAAAATACAACCTCACAGGTCCTTCATCGACTGAAAACATTGCTTTCTGGTCCCCCCGTATAGCGCACTGGTTGCCAGAGAGTAGGGTCGAACGGAACAGCAACTGGCACAGCACTGACATTTGCACATTACTTGCCTCAAAATAATGTGAACCCCATATTAATATTTATTGCAATATAACAAATATTATATTTACAGTATTACAATTATGTTTAAATTAATTATATTATTTATAATATTTATACCATTTAAATTTACATTGGCAGAATTTTCGGCATCAGCCAGTCGAAATCAACCGCTGTTTGGATGATTATTCTGCCGGAGAATTGCTCTGACAGGTAGTTTTCCATGGTTTCTCTGATCAACACCAGGTGAATGCCGGCGCAGTTCCCTAACAAACGGGCCACGGATAGCGTACGATCTTTCCTTCCTATTAATTGTCTATCCTCACAACTTACACACACCCTTACATTTTCACGCTCTACACTACCACACATTTGGGGACACCAGTCGGGAACTTAGAACTAGCCCTGACTGGGATGGTGCGCCAATAGTAGGGGAAAACTCCGCTAGCCGACATGTAGGTCAGCATCAGACCACACTATCCAGCGGGGAAGATCACCGCCATTTCGCGAGGAAAACGTGTATTACACTTACGGGACAAATGACCTACGAAATTGGTGTATCGAGAAACATGAAATAAACTATCAATTAAATTATAATACACAACATAATACTATTAAATTTATTTTTTGAATACGTTTTCGTGATCACAGGATTTCAGACCAGAAAACAGCAATACTATTGATACCTTTCCAGAAAGCCTACATGAACTTGTCGAATTAGCTCGCGGGTCGATATTCGGCAAATTTACTGCCTGGCATTGTTTCAAATTACGTCAACTTCAAACTTTCAACACGGCAAACCTCTCCGCTTTAATTCAGAGCCGCGAGGCCGGTCAAGTCTCTTCACGCGCGTGTAATCAGTTTGCGCTGCAAAACAAAACGCGCGCGGCAGGCGCGCATGCGCGGGCGGGCGCGCGGCGGCGGGGTGGTGGCCGCTTCCAGCCGACTGGACAGGCGACATTCACCGCAATAATGCCGCCCTCGGCGGGCGACGCAAACACACTTCAGGGCAGGCGCAAAGAGGACAGCGGCGATTGGAAGGTGAAAGTGAGAAAGGGAGAAAGGGCGAGAGAAAGCGGAAGAGAAAAAGGAGAAGAAGAGAGATAGGGCAGGAGAAAAAGAGAGATAAGGCAGGAGAAAGGGCAGGAGAAAGAGAGAGAAAGGGCAGGAGAAAGAGAGAGAAAGGGCAGGAGAAAGAGAGAGAAAGGGCAGGAGGAAGAGAAAGAATGAGAAGGAGGAAGAGAAAGAATGAGAAGGAGGAAGAGAGAAAAAGAAAAGGAGGAGGAGAGAAAGAGGGATGGAAGGGGAAAAAAGAGAGAGTAAGGGAGGAAAGAGAGGTGATTGGGTTGCGAAGGCGGTGGAAAATGGAGTGGTGTCAGTGTTCGATAGATTCAGTGATTGATTATGTGGAGGCGGTGTTTCTCTCTGAGATGGAAGGTGAGGGCCAGTGCCGGCTTATCCATCGGCTTGCGGGAATTCAGGTATGCGCCAGCGAGGCACCGCCACATCCGAGACAAGCTGGAAGCTCTCCACGGGTCTTCCAGCACGTGGAGTAGCTCAAGCATATGAATGTAAGTGAACATTTGTATATGTAAGGGGAGAGGAGATCATAAG
>BOPP01000144.1:678285-690370 GCA_017312745.1 Gryllus bimaculatus
GCGCGCCAGGCGGTGGCGGCGCTGCAGGTCAAAAGGCCGCGTGGCACAACTGACGCGCGTGCAGCCGCGGGGGTGGGAGGACAGTAGAAACGGGGGAGGAGGATAGGAACGTGTAGATGAGAGACAGACAGAGGGGATAGGGAGTAAGCAGTCAATCTCCCGCCAGGTGGGATTGATTGATTGATGGATGGATGGATGCTAACGAGCGTGTCAACGTTTATGGTAATTAGTCCCGTAAGTGTAATACATGTTTCACCCCTGGAGGTAAGTAGGATAGTCCCTCGCTGAATGGCAATCTAGCACATGTCGGCTAACGGGATTTTGCTAACCAGTATGGGGGGCACAGCCCCTGCCGGGACAAGCTTTAAGCTTCCGTCTGGTCTCCCGAAATGCGTGGAATAGTGCATGTAAGGTAAGTGTGTGTTATTAAGGTGTGGGAATAGGTCAAGGAAGACGAAGGAAGGATCGCGCACGGTCCGTGGCCCGTTTCTTAGAGTTCTGATCCGGCATACGCTAGGTGTTGATCAGAGAAACCATGAAAAACTACCGGTTAGAGCAGCCGTCCGCTAGAGTTCTCCTCTAGACCATGGAGGCAGATTTCGACCTCGTATTCATAGCTAGTGACGAAAATCCTGCCCCACCGTCGCGATTTAGAACCCAATGACCTCCCGGTCAGAGACACAGTGGTACTATCAATTGATTCTCTGAGCTATCCAAGATGCTGATAGGTGTGAAGGGAACGGATGAGAGAGGAGAGATTACATGGCAGAAGAAATCTGGGAGGGGAAACAAGTTCAAAGTTTCCACGCTTGCATTACGGTTGTGGCTTTGTTAATACGTCATAAACGAGTTAGAGCAAACATCTGGAAAATGTAATAGAGAAACCTAGATAAAAAGACTTCTCTTTTGGAAGCGTAATATCTAGCTGTGGTACGTCGGGTAGGCTCGAACACCTGAGGAAGATTTGAAGAAAAAATAATTTCTTAAAATATCTAAATATCTCTTTCACAGTCTTTAATTAATTTAAACTATCAGTATATATCAATCAAATAATACCGAAATAATTTGGCCCAACATTTATAAAAATGAAATTTTGGTGGTGAATTAATCAGTTGTCGAGTATTAGAGGTTTGATCTTTTAGAAGTTACTGCAATTAACCGGTAATGTACTCTTAAGTTACCTAAAGTCATTTACAAAACAATTAAACCGTCAATTGAAAGTACAAAACAGGGTAATATCAATACCCCAAATGAAAAACACCATATCTATTATAAAATAATTTCGTATGAGTAAGTTGGCCATAGATTAAGCGGACATGGAAAGAGGATACACATTTCTTGATGTACTTTGCGAAAAGTTTAATTTACGAAACGTTACAAAACACAGCACAATTCAAAATTATCCCCTAGATAATTGAAATTCACAAACCACTCCCTAGGTGATTAATTTCACGAAATACCTCATGGGTGATTCAAAGTGTGAAGTTATTCTTTTTTAATAATGCAAACGTTTCGAAATAATTTAGATTTTTAGAGTCTACCTAACATATGGCCAAATGTGCCAAATAAATTATATTCCAGAATGTTTCCGGCTAAACATTTAGCTTATTGGAAAATTTCGAAATCATCTTTTCACTTAGTCATCAAGTACGAATACGCTGAATATTTTGGGTTAGTCGAGACTTTTGACGCAAGGAAACATCTGGTTAGTTTCTGAAATCTGAAATACGCTTGTAGAGGTTTTCATACAAGTCTTTTACATCCATCTGGTCTGCTGTTTTAAAGAGCCTAGTCTAACATTGTCAGCTTTCAAATCTCCATACTTTCAGCTGTTCATTGAATCTCTATCATAAACCTCTAAAAATAAATACAGCAAAGTCATCACCATGTACTTCGAAGTATAAGATATTTGATAAGTAATTTATCAAATATCTTGCACTTTGCAACATTGCATGCAAATATTGGTTAAAAACTATATTTCATCAAAAATATTTAGTAGTCCTATTTGGGTTTAACATATTTGGGAATTTGAGTCTTTACAATTGAACAAATGAATGATATCAGACCAACACCAGTACTTTGTTACTCAATATTGATGTGCTGTTCACATTAAACGTGTGAACGGAACATACGTCCAGCCTCTAATACAATCCCCACTACACTATCCTTTCGCTAATGTGAAATATCTAAGTACATTAACAATCGCGTATAATTAAACGACACACGACCGTAGTTCATTTTTATGTGCCGTTTACACGTTACCCAAATTGCATCTGATCTTACCTATTCGTAGTCTGCTACACGCATTGTGAACGTCATAAACACAAGCATTTCCCATTAACTCGTAACCTGTTTGTTGGATTAACCTACGTTTATCTGCTTTTGTTGTCAGTCGCACGCTTCGAAGAGCGGTACTAATCAATGTTAATATGAAAAGATGTGTCTGGCAAATGATGACAGACAACGTTTCCGCATCTGCTTTCAAAGGAATCGCGTATAACGATTCACATCAGTAGTAATTGTAGAGAAATTACCTAACACACACCCGCGCGTAAGTACACCGTACTTGTGAGTGGCCTCTGCAGATCCCTCCAAACTCTTTTCTTTTTTCTTACAAAAACGCTTGATTTGAGTTTACGCTGACGCTAAAAAATACGACTAATTTGTAATAATCGTAAATATTAATATTAATTCAAAAGTTAGTGTTCCTAGTACGCAGTTCACACATCCCACCGTTTACTGTATAAACACTTCAAGTCGAGTGAGACAGTATTCGATTTATTATTGTAATATACAAGTTTCCTGAAACGCATATAATTTCCCTATTATATTACGTTTGGAAAAGGTTTCATCGCATTACGTCTCATCCAGTTGTTTAGATTTTGTAGATAAATTTGATTATGCAAATTCTCTTGCTTTTAAAATATGATCAACGGCAGTGGATCTTCTGAAACCACGTACTCACCCTCTGAAACCATGTGTAGCCCCTCTGAAACCACGTACACATACGTCGAATACGTACAGCAGCCAAATCTACGTACAACATGCGTATCTGCCACCTTCTGAGTCTATGTTGATTTTCCAAATCTACATCGACCTTTTAGCGGAGAGCAGAATTTATTGCATTTTAATTTGTTTTTTAGTTAACATACCTTTTGACCTCGCTTATTGAAATGCAAAAGTTTCGTACTTCATCATGTGCTATACCTCGTATTAAAAGATATTTAAAAGCTGAAAATGCCAATTTCATATTAAGCCGCAAGTGAACTTCAATTCTTGATTATGAAGAATATAATAGTGTATACAAATCGTTGAAGATATCGATTTTCGCATTACTGGAAACTCTGAAACCGCTCCTACGTCGTTCATTTCCCAATTTTCATTTCAGCAAAAGACTCGCGTAAAAACTTTGTTTGAGAATATACCTTCAGGATTTTTACAAACTATTTTGTATAACCTATGACCTTCTACCTCTAAAACGATCGGAAGTCTCTTATTGCACTTTTCCGCATGTAAAATTGGTTACTCACTTCCCCTGGGCGATTCAACTGAACATAGGATTATACTGTTTAAACAAAACAAAAACTCATTTACTAAGATATGTCAAATTTTTTGTCAAATACTACGAAAATATTTCCTGGAACGATTTTGGGGCGTTGAAGATTTTTTCGTATAACTAAAATATAAAAAATACCAATTTAACTCTTTGAAACTTCTCAACTTCATGATCTTCAATTCTTATTTCCATTGCTGTTTTGTTTTCATATATATTTCGTATAGATGGACAATGTAGATACTAAGAAAAGACGAACAAGATAACTACAGACAAATGGTATATCAGAAAAACAATGTACAAACAACCCTGTGGTTGACGTTAGATTTGCTTAATTGGTTAGATCTAGAAACCACCTTCAGCTCTTAAGAGCCGCTATTCTCCCAAGCTAAAATAATCTGCACATACAGTAGATATGAGTAGATGCATACCTACTATTTCAAACGAAATCATCTCTAATAAAGGAAAAAGTTCTCTGAAATCATCACAGTAACACAAATTAGACATCAATTATAGGAAGTTGAATGCAAAACTTCTTTATGGATTCATTCATCCCAATAAATAACATTTAGCATCCGCAATAGGTGTTCATAATACTCTTTGCCTTTCAAACAAAAGGAAATATATTTCATGGACTGTTTGTTTGGCTTTCCACAAAACCTGTCACAGTAACAAGTCTTTCCTACCAAAAAAAAAGTGTTACATTTGGAAACTATTGAAGAGAATTTGATTAAGAACGATCTGGATTAAATAATGATAAAAACTGTTTAAATGTTACGGAATTAAAAATCATATGAAAGTTAAAAAACACAGAAATAAAAATTCTAACTGCCATGTTTATGTTACACATTACTGCTTTCACCCCGCCAATTTTTTCTCTCTTCGAAACAAACCAAGACCAATTTGAAGTTAAAAACCTGTATCGTTTAAGAAGTTTTCAAAGAAGTATAATCATATAATTAATATTATATATTAATGAATCGGTCATATATGATTGGTGAGTTTTATAATATTAATTTCATTTTTGCATTACTTTTATAATATGTTCTAAAATTACTTGTTAATAAAAATATAGAAACATCACTACTTCATTTACTTGCATTTTGTGTGCTAAAAGTATGCAAATAATTATTTCGTAAAGGACGCAAAAACACTTCAAACTGTCACAAATCGTTTGTAATTGTTACTACAAATGAAAGCGCTAACCATTAACGGATTAACGTCATGATTGTCTTACCTTATCGTCTGCTGAATGGACAGTCTTGGAATGCCGGGTCTTTGTTGACCTTCACGATGAAAGGTAACAGGATTTGAAGCACTCGCACTACTACTGTTTCTGATTGTTCTTCGCCTTGAGTACAAACTCTGAACACTAAATCTGGCAGTTGGACTACTGAACTGATTTCGGTCCTCTTCGACAATTCATTTCTCTTCCAACTCCCTCATTATGGTATTATTTTCGAACCGTATGCCCGAAGAAAATAAGTACATTATAAGTATATGCGGACGGGCACATTATATGGTGCAATCAACATTTTACCCAACTCATGACGTTATCAATTATATTATAATGTCTTCACTATGTAGCACTTAGCGTTGAAGAGGTGCCATACACAGTCCACGAAGTACCACTTTGCGCTACTACTAACAATATGAAATGCTAACAGCGGCATTGTAAGTAACGTAAAACAAATTCTACTGCTCAAAATAATATTAACACTCTTTAAAAAACTAAGCTTTCGTTCAACATTTTTCCTTAAATCCAAAAACTGCTATATGTTTAGACATCTTGACAGTCACTACAAAAGCTTTAAATAGAGACCAAAAGTAAACACTCTCAGACAATTTTTACAAGTCGAAATTTCTCGTTAACGACACTTAGACACGCCTTCATATACACAAAGTATCTCCAAATAAATATTTAAACAATCTGCCCGAAGCGGAGAACGAAACTTATTTTTCTCCACTTTGCGTCTTCGAGATGACGTGTGATCAAAATTACTCCTATTATCAGCAACAGTCGATGTTCTCGTACACTGTCCAGGTGCAGGAGAGCCGATCGTTGTATTTTTGAGAAGTTCTCAAATAGCACGCTTGACACTGCGAAGAGATACGCTTCCTCGTGGCTCTGGATCACCACTGGCGGGCGACCCCGCGTCGCACCTCGCCGTGTGCATCTCCCACTACTTTGGAGGTAGGGCAATTCCACATGATCAGGGGGTGTTGTATTTGTATGTCTCCCGCAGACATTCTTGGTTTCCGATGCAATATTAAATCTTCTTTTCCTTTCTTTCTTAAAACATATTCACAAATATATTTCTTCTGCGTGTCAGTTGATTCCAAATGAACGAAAATGTCTTTGCACGAAAAGGAGCATTTACGTTTTCTGTACGAAAAACAGTTTTGTGCCGTGTCAGGCTATTAAATCACTTTGTGAACAGCACATGTCACACGTCTTCGAAAACTTCTTCATGTATTCAAAATTAGTTCTCACACGTAGTGTAAGGTTATTATATATTAAGATATCTCATTGTCATCACAAAACATTTTGCAAGTAAGCTTTGCTCCACGTAGGATACACTGTACACGTTTTAAATATTACTAATTCTGATTGTAAAAAAATATACAATATGTTAGAAGTACCTTGCGACACGAGATATTTTAGGTACATATAGTTCGAATATTTTGCAAATATGTTCACCACATCATAGAATATTGGTGTGAAGAGTAAGATTGTCGTTAATATTTAGAATATTTTTCATAACTAACTTAGAGAAAAAATACTGAAACATCCCTTTCTTGATGGGGCATCATTAACGCCAATACCGTGAATATTTTTGTCATGACTGATAACAATTATTGATATCATGGACGGCTATTTCACATAGGGTTGCAATGTTTGAAGAAGTTTTGCCAAACGCAGAAACGAAACAACAGTTCATCAAACAAAAACAATTTCCCCGCATGTCACATTTATTTTAAACTTGAAACTGTCTCACATGGCGAAATAAAAGTTCAACGCAATTTAGGTAAAGTCAAAATTTAACAAATGACATGTCTACTAAATGTACACATGCTTATTTCTCCAGAATATATCAATCAACATGGTTTTCATATTGTCAAACATAGATTCATGTCGGAAGAAATGTCAGAAAAATTTGTATTAAATGAAATGTAAGATAGATCTTTCTGCACATGCCTGTACCGAATCATTAAATAAACACGAACATCGAGACATCGCAGTACAGGTTAAACACATAACCGAAACGTTTAACATGTTGCACTGTTTCCACAATCCATATTATTCAGCTTCCCGACGTCCACTTGAAGCCAGCCCACAAAGAACTCCCGCCAACCACACCAAAGACGACGTTTCACGAAATCTCACGCGAACCGACTCCACGAGCACACACGCGTGATATCAGCGTCCGACACACGCACGCGGGGTGACGACGAGCACGCCCCCACACGCCTGAAGCACGCGCGGTGGGCCGTGCTGACGAAAACGTGCGACGAACCGGAGAACACTGTGTCACCGCCACGCGCCCCGACGCCCCGGCGTGGCGACCGGCGACACTACCGCCACTCGCGGCAGCACCGGCGGCGGTCGGCGCGAGCGACCGCGCTGCCATCTAGCGGACGTTTGCTGCCTCCCCTTCGCTGGCTACCCGTCGCGCCGAGAGAACAGTGAGACTCGGTTGCGAAATTGTGGTCAAAACAACCCCCGAGTTAGAGTGTAGGCTCCCGCGGCCGGAGTCAGTATTTATTTGGCTGTCCGGGTGACGCCGCGTCCATGGCGAAGGTGCCGACGTCGTGAGGAAGGTCACAGAATGGAGACCGAAACTTCGGTACCTTCGCCAATGACGCGGCGTCACCCGGACAGCCAAGTAAATACAAACCTCCGAGTTGACCATAGAACCAAGTTAACCTCTACTCAACCGCACTACGCTTACGGGATTAATGACGTTATCCATTAACTCGTCCTGAAACACTAATCAATCAACCATGAACAAAATTTCACAAAACCAACTTGAGGTTTTATAGCAACGTAGGTTTTCACAGGCGGAGTTAATATCATTGAACGATTCCGGACTGGTCGGCAGAGGTCCAGTTGGCGTGGAGGGGCCAAACATATCGTTCACGACGAATACGGTGGACATCCTCGGTAGGTAGGTACGTCGGGCCTTGGGAGGTCTCGAAGTACAGTCTCGGGCGTAGTATCTGTAGTGACGATTGGTTGTCGACTGAACTACGACTTAGCAGCCAGGAAACTTGCGCTGCTATTGTCTGCGGCCGCGAAACCCTTCGATGCTCTATAACCTCAAGTTGGTTATGCATAATTTTGTACGTGAATGATTAGTTTCCAGACGAGGCAACCGTTAACGTCGTTAGTTCCGTTAGTGTACTGTATGCCTTTTTCTGTAAGGTGGTAGAGATCTTCCTTCGCTGAATGGCGAGATCCGGCGCCGACCTACACGTCAACATCGGGTTTTCTTTCCCGAGCTAGGTATCTCTCACCGCCTGAGCCGGGACAAGCTCTAGGCTCCTGACCAGCCTCCTGGCGTGTGTGGTGGTGTAGTGCGTGTAAATGTAAGTGTAAGGTCTGAGGACAGGACAAGAAAGGGGAAGGAAAGATCGCGCGCGGTCCGTAGCCCATTTGGTAGAGTACTATTCCAGCATTCACGTTGTGTTGATTTGAGAAACCACGGAAATATACCGATGAGAGCAGCCCGCCACAACAAGTCTCCTCCAGATAGGGTCTAAACTCCACCTAGTTAGTAGAAAGTGCTAAATAGTAGTTGAAAATCCTGCCACCGTCGCGACAGCAACCCTGAAACCTCCCGGTCAGAGAAATTGCAGTGACATCAATTGATGCCCTGAGCCACTCAAGCTGAAATTTTGTTCATCATCCAAACATTGCAAGAGGAATATCGGATTATATCTCTTATAACCTATCTCCCATTCACGAATCAACTTTTGACGCCTCTTTGCTGCCTGCTCTTTCCCCCAAGCTTAGAGTGGCATAACGACGACAATATTGAGTCACAACAACATCAATGTCGATTTAAAGATTCACAACAACAACAAGGCCGATTTTAGCTTCGAGACGGCATTGTCGTTGACTATACAGTTAATCTGGCCGTCAGGACCTAAGATTCTATTTCGACAGTGGACAATTTTCGACACGAGACATATAGCTAGGTAGCTCCAGAGACAGCGGTAACGCTGGCTCTGAACTGAACTCAACTCAACCGATCCAAAGCATTTTATAGCTAAAAATTAATTTTGCCGGGCAATCAATTTAAAAAAGGGAAAAGCAAAACAAATTCAAAACAACTTATTTAAAAAGATGATTTACATGTACAGCCGAGGAGCCACGAGATATCCATATTTGAATTATCATCACTGAGTGTTTTGAAATACCCCTCGGACAGCCACTGCTCAGCGCGACCCCAGGTTCGATTGCCAGTCGGGGCAGATTATAGTGTGCGCTTATCTTGCAATGTCGCAGCATCTGTTGCCGTGTGACAGATGCGAAAGATCACGTCTCAAGTTCACAAGACCAGAATACAGCGTAGGGTTGTCTATGTGCTAACCATGCGTCTCCCTAAACATATGGTTGCAAGGCCACGGCCTGTCGGGTCGCCGCTTAAGCCTTGGCCCCGCTCGGAACAGGAGCTGTTGCGTCTGTTCATACAGAAACTGAATTGCATTCCAACGTTTTTTGTAAGCTATTTTCTTCTCTTGCTGCTCAGTGGGTCTCCTCCGTGAGCGATTACTGAATTCACAATGCGAGAGTTTCATCCCGATCGAAGTGCGTGGATTTCGGAAGGGCTGAAAAGCCACAGTAGCCGTGCCCCCCTTGTGGCACGGAATCGAACCCTTGCGGATGTCCGCCAAAATTAAATCCCTCCGACAATATCCCGCCCGAACGAGATCTCACTTTCTCGAAAACAGCTAGCTCGGATATGGTTAACTGAGACACACATCTGGCGGAGAAAGTGTGGGTCACACCCCAGGCGCAACAGGGGACCGCCAGAAAGCGCGCCTACTCGACCCGCGTCAGAGGTAGGCTTCGAAGGAAGCCTGGATCGAAAAAATGGATATCATTTGGAACTGCTTTGAATATCCTCTTACCGGGATTACTCAGGACCGCATGCGATCTATGAATTACTACTACTATTGTCTTTTCACCGATTATTTAGCGTCGCAATCCGGTGCCACGCCTCACTGCGCCTAATGTCCTCCGCGCCGGCGACCACCGCTGCAGCCCGCGTGACTCACCCACACGGCCGTGCCTGCGCAGGCGCGCACGCGTGAGCTCTCGGTGGGCGGGTCAGGCCTCCTTTGAACGCGTCCCCGGTCAGGCGGACTGCCCCAGCGGTTCGCGTGGAGCGTTGGCGCAAATGGCGCACTCGCTACCACTGCTCCGTCGTCACGACCACCCTGCAGTAGTTGGGGAATGCAGTCCGTGTCCTCTTGGACTTTTCCGGTTCCTCCTGGAAAAGTCCTCTTGGACTTTTCTGGTTGATATTTGGTTTTTATTGTAGATGATATCTCTATTGTCTTATTTCATTTTATTTACTCCATTTTCTTAATATAATCCATTTATTTTATTTCTTCCATTTACTTCATTGGCTTCATTAACATCATTAAATTCAGTTACTTTATATACTTCGTTTACTTCCTTTACTTCCTTTACCTCAATTACTTCAATTACATTATTTACTTCATTCGCTTTATTTTCTTCATTTACTTTATTTACTTTACACACTTTATATACTTTATTTACTTTATATACTTTATTTACTTTATATACTTTATATATTTCATTTACTTCATTTACCTCATTTACTTCATTTATTTCAATTACTTGATTTACTTCAATTACTTCATTTACATTATTAACTTCCTTTGCTTTATTTTCGTCATTTACTTTATTTACTTCTTTTGTTTCATTTACTTCATATGATTCATATAATTTAGGTATTCCATTTATTTTATTGTATAAAACAGTAAAACCTTCATGTGACTTGAAATGGAAAAAAAATCTAGATTTATGTACCAGATGGAAGTATACATTTCAGAATTTCTCAAAATTGCCACTACAAATTCAAAAAATTTCATCACGAATCCGCAACGAGATGGTTGATAAAGACTAAGGACTAAAGACTAAGTTGCAATGGTTGTTTCAAGTGAATTCAGAGTTTCATAAGAACCATATTTGCTGGCATGTTCGAAATTCATAACTGAGCATGTTAAAACAAAAAAGGAAAATATCCAAAGTAGCCAAGATCCAACTGTGCTTCAAAATTAATATTATCTGTTTTAAGAAATGAATGCATAAATACACTATTTTTATATGTCCAAAGAGAATAAATTCCAAGAAGTGTTATCTCTACGTCCCAAAATCTCTCTTACAAGTCCTCTTCTGAAAAGTACTTGTAAAAGATGTTAAAGATCAGAAATTTCTTAACATATAATTTTTAAATAAATATAGTGTATTTAATTTGTAATTGACTCAAATCTTAGTATTTTTTGCTGCTTCTTTCATTTTCTCATACAAATACCATATTTGTATCAATCTTTACAATAACATTGTGTGTGTTTTGTCTCGAATCTTTTGAATGAAACGATACCCGATGCTAATGAAATAATTAGCTCCAAATCAATTTCAAATGTGATGATACACACTTACATTTATACTTTTTATTTTGTTTGAAGCCAACTCTTTCATTAACTTAATTGGAAAAACATGTGAAAAAAATAATGCACGTATATTTAAATATTACTCATAAATTTAAAAAAAATGCATTTCAATTAAAAAAGTTAAATTAATTAGTTTACCACGATACAAAACCACTTAACTACGAACATGAGACCTTTATAATTAAAATATTATTACGAAGTCGAAAATACACGTGTTATAAATATCTCACACATCCAATAATTCCAGTTTCATCAATTTCGAAGTATATGTCTACCCGTTGCTAACAACAACGTACGTATATGTACACGTATATTGTTATCGGAGGAAAGCTAACAGCTTGATTTTCCAAACACGCGTCACCAACCAACGAAATTTGTAGACGCCTGTTGTGTGTTTGGTCTCCACACAAACGCAGAGCGAGTTCATTTCTGATCTTGTGTCTCACACACCCCTCTCTGCTTGCGTACAGAAATAGCCTGTGTTCCCAGTTGCCTTACCAGTCCTCTCTCAGAAAACTCCACCCCCGCAGAGACGAAACAAATGAGTGCGATAGGCTGCTCTTCGTGATGTTTAGAAAGATTTATTTTTAAACGAAAGTGCCGTAGCGGCAACTTGTATGGCAAAGGGGGATAAGCACAGAAATAGATAGCTGCATTTAGATGTAGAGAAAAGGGGAATGTGGGTGAAATATTTACTTCACTGGAGGGCAGCCAAGTATTACAAGTATTTGAGAGATAGTTTAGCAGTTTTCAAATTTTGAAGTTCATATGCGATTTGCGCCAACCGATAGAGGAGAGTACAAAGACAACGCAATATATAAT
>BOPP01000144.1:690595-715702 GCA_017312745.1 Gryllus bimaculatus
CGGGGCAAACTTGTAATGTAGCAAAAAAGTTCAATCATATCACGTTTCGCAACAACACAAGTTTGCCACGAGATTTGATAGAAATACCAGAGCCAAAAAGTGGGGGGAAAAATCAAGTGAAGAAGTAACTTACGTACGGTACATTAGGAGTCTTCGGACAATGATTTAGTTACGTATGTTTTGTTCGATACCTTTATTATAATAATTTTGTTTCCTTTCTCTACCTTTCAATTGCGAAACAAATTTATTTATTTGTTCTTTTTACTTTATTTTATTGTGATAATTTAAACCACGCTGTAAAAATGAAAATCTATTCTTCCGTCTTTACAATAATGTTTGAATTATAACAGCATCTGTTCGACTTTCTCGTCTTTACGAATCTGTAATCTGAACAATCAACCTTGTCACCCTACATACTCTCCACGGCAATTGAGACTCTGCCGACAGATTGAATTGAAGACTTATTTTAGGTGGCGAGACTCAGACCATAAGACCCTCTCTCCCTACTCACCACACAAATTTCGCTGTGCACCTTTCACCTCTAGGGGACAAAGGAGGTATTTCTTGGGCGACGAAACAGGCTCTGAGGCTTCATTTAGGCTTGAAGATCTTTTACGTGCAAGTAAATCTACTAACATGGGACAGCCGGCTTTACTACCCCTCCGAAGGAAGGCGTACGAAGGTTTTCTTCGCTCTAAAAATCCGGCTTCGATCGGGGTTGAACCCGCGAACTGTTGTGGCCGATACGCTAATCGTTACATCATCGCCGCAACCTACCGCAAAGATGATACGAGTAGGGCCAAGGATCCAAACAGGTTGACGGACTGGCGGCGCAAGCAGATTTCCGCGCAACGGCACGACAGGTCACGAAAGGTCAGAATATTCAATGTAGAATAAAGAACTTCTTCCAATCAAAACAATGTCACATAAATATAATGTTTTATTCAGTTCATTTTCTCTACCTTCAATACAAATTATATCTCTACTAAAACTTTCAAATAACCACTTCTTAGATTATTACAATTTAAAAAAAATATTTTTCCACCAGGTAATTGATGTTTATGCATAAGCCATCCAAAACGGCTATTGTAATAAACAACAATGTTGGCCAAGATAATATTTTTTATTCTTGTAAATAATTTCCACCTCGCACATCCGAATGCAATTGTAAATGTAAATAAGACTCAACACGGTTGTGAAATGAGATTTCCAAAATTTTCTGTACTCACCGAATACCCCTACAAAATCCGAAAGGTTGAAAATCCAGGCAACGCCTTACCTAAAAGAAGAATTTCAGTTAAGAAAAATATCAGACGAAATTTTTCAGACATTGATCAAAGTTCACGCACACATTACAGGAGTTATATTAATAAGTTTGGTGTTACTTTGGTTACTCTGCCTTATATTTAAAATGGAACAATATTTATGTGAATGAATCTTTAAAGAAAAAATAAATATTATTACCTTGTCACAAATTATGTTATAGAAAATACTTTTTGTTACCTTTGTTGCATCAACAGATTTATTTCAACACTTGAGTATCGTCTACCCTTTTTGCCCTAGTATTAAAAATTTAAGAAATTTAGAACGCTAAGCATGCCCTGAAAGAATCGATTTACTAGTGTCTGTTTGAAATAGTAGTTTATGTCTAAGCATCAAATTGTGATGAATATTGTGTGAGGCGTGTAAATGATCGAGTTCCAAAACAATTTCCTACGAGGTGCATGCAACAGTTTGGTGCATAATTCAAAAAGTAAGCATTTCTTTGCTGTCCAAAACTACTCCTAAAACGTCTGCCAAAGTACAAAGTACTCATTTTGTATTCAAAATTTAGTCGTTTGGAGTTTCGTAACTATATGCGACTTTTTGTGATTTTCAACATTACGTCATAAAAGATAAAAGGTAAACTAAAACAATTCCTAAGATAAAATTTGAAAATTGTTTTTAAATACCCGTGTGATTTGTAAGAGGCAATAATTGCTAGTTACTTTACGCTGATTATCCTTAATTGGAATTTGACACATTTTGATGTCATTTGTAGGTGAGAAGGGGCTTTACTCTTTTCAATTTGCCTCTGCTTTCTGAGAACTCCTGTTAGTCCAACTAGCTGTAACAGGGAACTGCTGTAGTAGCCCAGGGCAATCCAGTGTTTCCAACTTGAATCTCGATAACCCTTAAAAGCTCCGGACTGTAATCCGGAAGGAGACAAGCTCAGCGTTGCTGTTACAACTACTAATTCATGTGGAACTGTTAGAGAGCAAATCTGGAAGTTCTACAACAGAGAGGAGAACAACATACACCTATAAGACACGATTATTAATTCCGGCGATTCTAGAAATCACGCCGCTTCAGGATCAGTAAGCACAAGGAAGAGATTCCTGTGATAATTTCACCAGCTCTGAGAAAAGAAAACAAACAACACGATTTTCATTGAGTTTATTAAGTGTTCTTTTACAGCTATTCACACGGTTGCATTAAGACAAAATACGCATAAGTAAAATATTAGCTATAATACTTATTCATGAAGTCTATTGTGAACTCCATCAGGATTTCAAGAGAGTCATTGCATTATCTAAAATTACAATTTCTAATCTTATCAAATATTATAATTATCTAGAGCATCAGTCGCTAAAGACATATGATGTTAATGAAACTTAAAATGAAATATAAAAATAAAGTTAAGATTTTATTGAATTTAGAAATTAGTTTGGATCATTGACGCTCTGGTCTCCCCATGTCCATCGGGTTGTTCGAAAAACAAATTAAAAAATAGTTAGTAAATTAAATGGCAAATGAATAGATGATTGATTTGAAAATAATGGAACATGTTAGTTAAATACACATAATATTGTTCGATGAATAAGAAAAACAAAATTGTGAAAATATTTGTAGTATTTCCGTGAAATATATGCAATACATTGTAGCGCCTATACAAAACACATAAATGTTGTTATAAAACTTACAAAAGAAGTACTAAGCGCACAAAGAAAGAAAGCTGTGGAAGCAAAATAAGCGTTTTCTTCAGAAATAAGAATTATGATGATATGACAAATGAATGAAGCTGTTGTGTTGAAGTTATGAGATGTTAATGCGACTCTAAATTTAAAGAAATATAAAAAGGGTTGTTCGTAAAGGGTGTAAACAAATTTTTACAGGATATATTATACATTACGGATAAAGGAAAATATATTGACAACGAAAATTTACTTAAAATATCTGCTCAAATATTTGTGCGGAAATACCCAAACCGGAGAAAACTCTTTCAGAAGGTACTACTAAGCGATTAAATATTTAAATTTTTACTTATACGTTATCACTTGTTATTCCCTTAGATACGAAGCTCGATGTACACTGCATGACTCAACTAGATCGAGAGGATCTTGGTTATGAGACATATTTATGACAGTTGAATGATGTTTCATGTTCTCTTATGAAAGGAACTATGAGACGAAAGTATGAGAAGGAATGGGGCTCAAGTGTTCTAGGACTTTTCAATAAAAAAGTTTTGTAATTGACTTCTAAGACAAATTGTTAATGCAAATTAATCTTAAAACAGTCCATTCCCCAAAAAACAGTACCACCACCTATTCTTTGATAAATGTCTTACGAGGGAGAAGGCTAAAAGATGGCGAGTATTACTCGGCGCAATTTTTCTTGAACGATGACCTTGCTTCCCCCTCTCTGGCACAATAAGCAGTGGAAGGCAAGAGCTTGCAGGGAGCATTGATGACAAAATTCCAAACACACCTTCACTAGCGCGAAATAGAGACAATTTTCTTTTGAAAATAGAACTTCTGTCCGCGATTTTCTTCCAAAAATCTGAAGAAATGACCGAAGCAGTTGAAGATACATCACAGGAGATACCTGGAATTCCTGAGAAAGTTAGAACGCAAATTATTGAGAAAGTTGCGAAGGTATGACTGATTCCGAGAGGTTGGCATTGCTTCACAAAATCAAGTGGTCGATTTCGAAACTAATACCCCCACTCCAACCGCATTCTTCAATCCATCGTTCGAGAAAAGTTGCGTGAGTAATACCTAGATCGTAAACTCAAGGCAGGCGTGGATTATATTTGACATTTCGTGCCTACTCCGAGGCTAAATAATAAAAAACAAAACTTGCATTAAGCAAGTGAATGTCTAGTATTGAGTTACAAATTAGATAAATTAGAAGTTTTAGAAAGAAAAGTTATGTAAAATAATTGGTCGGCTTAAAAATACAGAGTTCTGGAAATTAAGAAGCAATGAAGAAATATAACTCAACACTGAAAAAAATAACAGACATAATTCGAAAGAAAAAATTGCTCTTTTTTGGACACATATTCAGGATGGATGATAAAAGTTAACAATTTTTGTGTATATTTGGAATAATAAATCTACCATAGCGAGGGTTCAGGAGGTTCAGAAAGATCTAGAAAGGAACAATATAAGAGAAGAAACAATGGATAGAGAGATTTTTAAAAATAAATAAATTGGAAGAAATGGAAGCGTACCAAGGCAGAAAAGCTGGTGCAGAATGGTCCGAAGAGAGGAAAATAACACAGTGAAAAGATAAAGGAGTTCTGAACAAATAAGAAAGAGCAACTTTTAAGGCAGTGTTGAAATTGTCTCCTGGTCTCTAGATGACCTTAACGAAGAAAAGAAAGAAAGAAGGAAGGAAAGAAATAAAAAAGAACAAAATCCAAATAAGTGAAAATTGTAAAACATAAACGCAAACGGTACAAGGCTTGAATGAAACAAAAATAAACAATAATAAAGGAAAAAGTTGTTAAAAAGCTGACGACAGTATCATATTCATCATCAGATTGTTACAAGTACTAATGAATATTTATGTCACGTTTTACAGGAAAATTTAAATTTTTTCAAACATTGAATACAAATATCTTCAAATTAGATGTAAACTTCACTAGAAGCCACATAATTTTGAGGTAATTTCTTTCAAAAACCTGCTTCTGCGTAAATGTTCGCTAAAATTCAGCGCCTTGAGTAATGTCTTCCAACGGGGGAGGAGGCGGTGTTGAATGCTCAGGTCGTGAGTACTTCGCGGGCAAGGACACCAACTGGGCGTTGTTGACCTCTGACCCATGTGACCTCCTCGGGGGCGGCGTCCCGTGGCGCTACTAAGTGCCCTCGCTCCCTCACCCCTGGTCCCTCCTTCACTTCGTCCTCCTCCTCTTGCTCTTCCTCCCACTCTTCCAGTTGCGATGTCGCTGTTGCCCCCGAGGTCACTGAAGTGTCATTCGTCAGGCGGCGCCATCGGGGACCACAGTGGGGCCAACATCGTAAAATAGGGCAAAATATTATATTCGATTGAAAAACAAAATTAATTAAATAATGTTAGGATCTGATTATGAAACACCTGATGAAATGTTAATAAGATTATTCTTCGATATAGATGCAGAGAACTAGAAGGCTGTAAATGACAATTTTGTCCCTCTTTTATGCAACGTGACGGTGAGTCAAAGGAATATTACCCCACCAGTGATACATGTCGAAAGAATTATCAGTGAAACATTATTTCAATCATAACGATCGTGTTGGTGTTCATCAGTAAACAAAAGAGCGCAATTAATTATTTGGAACAAGAGTAGACAAACCTAAAGATTGTTTAAGCAGATGTGAGAGAGACAAATGTAAAATTTGTGGTTTTGTTACTTAATGTTTTAAATATTTTATGCATTATGTTTTATTAAATGTGTGTTAACTACAATTCTCTTAATCGCTCTTCAGTAAATGACTGAACGTATGACAAGTGCAATTAAGATCTTAAACGAATAAATCCATTTTTGTAGACTTTAATGCGAAAGCAAGGGACCAGACACATTAGAAAGAATGTCGATGCGTGGCTGTCACCTCTCTTTGAAACAAATCTGTAGAGTTCGACGTTGTCGCGTCGACGCATGTTTGCTTCAGCACATCGGTGTCAGTTCTGTCCAGCCTGAAGATTCATAGACGTGGACTAGAAGTTGAAAACTAGAGAAATGTTATCAAGCTAGAACAATGCGGGGAAATGGCCTTTCCGAACAGAAAACAAGTGTGATTATAAATAAGATTCGAAATGAAGAAAGTGCTTCATTTCAAAATTTTCAATGAAAATAGTTCAAATTGCTCTAAAACACTTGAAGTGTGTGGACAATGTAGTAAATTAAAGGAGGAAAACACAGATATTGAAGTTTGAATTCGCGGTGATAGCTATTTTACTGTACGTCTAAAATTATATAGTCACAGTGTAAACACTGTAATTGAATTTCGAATTATCAGATGTAGTGAACCTCTGATAGAGTAAAACAAAAATGTTACTCTCCAAAGTTTTGGAGTGGATTGTAATTTACATTCCATCACTCCAGAGGGTATAGCATTAACTCGCAATACTGGTCCATTTGTTATACTTTGATTTTGTAAAGTGGCCGATGACATTAGCTCACTGTCATTCCTGTCTTACAGAATTAATCTTATTAGCTGTGTCACGTCCCCGTTGAGAAGGACGTTCCCGAATTAATAAAAAAAATATTACGAAGATTGCGATTATTATCGATTATTACGAAGATTGCAATATTAAATAGTATACTACTGCTCCGCCATTCGCCTGGTATTGGTAGGATAAACCACGGAAAACTATCCATCGCATAGCCAGAGCAGTCGGCCCTAGAATTTTCCTCCAGACGACGGATGAATTCGACCCACATATACAACTAGTGCTGAAAATACGTCAAGATCACGACTCGAACCCACGGACTTCCAGATCAGAATTGTTTCAGAGGAAGAGGGAATGATGGATCTAAGATAAAATCAATCGGCCAAAGGATTTAATTCAGCAGGGAAAGTATCCAGAGTGCCTTTACACACAGCAAGTATGACATACACTCTGAATTTATTCTTCTTTCTCCACATTAACTCATCCCGGCTGAAATGAAATTCGTCCTTTAAGTATTACGTGGCCAGGTAACTAATGACTCACCCATGCCAAAATTCAACTTGACAGCTCAAATTAACGAAAATAATAATGTGTCAAATCATATGTTTTATTTTTACCATGAATAACATTGCTACAAATCCAAACATTTTCTGGCTTTAATACTACCAGTGATGTAGTCTAGCCTTTGTTTCATTTTCTTTCTTTAAATAGCACTGTATCAATACACTGAATTCTCTCTTTACAAACAGAGATACATTCTTTGCACAAAATATTCTCCGATTGAAGATTGACGGTATGCATTAGCCTTAATCTTAAATCACAGTTTTGACTTTGGTTTGAGTTTTGACTTTTATTTGACGTAAACAAGTTAAGAAGTCTTGATTAAAAAAGGTATTCACTCATGGAGAATAAAATATTGCGTAACTCATAAAGGGTTGTATTCACATACTAGAAAGTGAAAATTTGTGAGTTTCATAAATTATGTCGACATTTGATGGAGTATTTCTAAAATTACCGTGTTGCAAGGTTTTACATAACCAGCGTCATACATAAGATCGATAATTTTTTTTAACCAAACCGTCAGGAACAACGAATTTCCAATTTCCACTGTGTTTCTTACATATGACTCGATACGAAATGCAAATGCAAGTGCATGTACTTTGCATTTTAAATTTCTTAATCAGAATGTTACTCATAGCAATGGTATCAGAATTACTAGACTTAATTCAAAGACACAACTACCATCACACGAAAGCTGTATGATTCATTGTTCATTTCTAAACTTACTGTTCGCCAAAACTTAGAGGGATCAGGCAACACATTATATCAACCAAAAACTGAACACATTTTTTTCTGCCGAACTTAAAAGATCTATATTATAAATCAATATTATCTGAAATGAAAATAAATTAAACCTGAATTAATCGAATAGAGCAGAAAACAAGCAGAGACAGATGATGAGGCTGTTAATTATTGCTTAGATGATTGGGAGAGCATTTGCAGAAACAGCGACGAGAAGTTTTGTGCATCCCCTTACTGTGTTCTCGTCAGGTGAGAAGGTTCTTAAAAGACGACACATATTTGACAAGATTAATCTCTGCTGTTTGAATAATTAAGTATTGAAGAGATTGTCATGCATATCTTTGTCAGGACGAAAATAAGAGTTCTTCTCAAGATTTCTATTAGTTATTCACGCTTTCTGCTGTTTTTGCCACGTCTTTGACCGCGGTCTCGGAAACTGCATTAACGTGCTGGGAATTGCTTGCCAACGTACCGAACTAAACTTTCAATGCTCCCAATACACGTATTACTCAGCTTCTCTGCACGATTGCTACGAAAGTGCTCGCGGCTCGAGATTCTCAAATAATGCGATCTCGCTGCGTCTTATGTGGAAAAATGGGATTCCGCGAAATCTGAAAATCTGACAATTTTGTCGTGGCCGCCCAGGAGGTGGTGCGTTCTATTGGTCCCTTTTGTAAGGTCCGTTGCGAATATCTTCCATGTCAAATGATTTTTTGCTATTTTATGAGAGAATTTGCGATTTTTTGGCTGAATTATCGAAGGAGGGAAGTTTGAAATGTATATGATTTTTTTCTTCTTATATTACTTCAAAGAGTAGTGAGTCTGAGATGTTCGAAGCGGGGCGCCAATTTTGAATTAATTCCGCCGCCCATGTGCCAACAATTGAACACCGCTGAAAATACGCGAGTACGAGTGTATACCATGTACTGACACAAGATGTTGCTAGCATCGGTGTTTCTCGACTAGTCGCAAACTACCCGCTATTGCCTTTTAAACAATAATGTCATATTTTACGTGGCGAAGTTCAGACCATCAGCTCTGCTCTTCCGTTAGACTACAAAAAATTTCGCCATCTGTGAGGCCGAGAACTTTTCAGACCACCTACGTAGCAGGAAAAGAAGGTACCTCTGGGGCGGCGAAACAGGCATGTTGAATTTAGCTCAGATGCTTTTTTTGGTGTTAAGGATGTTAATCATGCAGTAAATCTACAACACTGGGCATCCGACTTTACTTTCTTTCCAAATACGTACGAAGGATGTTTTTTGCTCTTTAAAGTCCACGGCTTTGGTCGTGTTTGAACCAGTCAACCGTTACACAAGCATTCTAGGGTATTTGTTCTCGTTATGACCACGTTTTAAGCAGTTGGCTCCCCTGTAGGGCGGGGCGTTGAGTGGCTGTGGGCGAGAATTGAAACAAAGGGGTGCCGAGCAGCCTGGAAGCAAATGTGCCTCCGAAACAACTGCCTCTGCTGCAGAAAGGGATTGTGGGTGGCTACACGTTCTCGTGGGAAGGAGCAGAGATTAAGACAAAATGGGCGTTAGAGGCGCTTGGACAATTAAATTAAGGTTAAGGTGTCTTCGAGGAAGAAACGAAACACACCCTCGAGAAAAGGAGAGGATCATAATCATTAGAGAACGCTGGGAAAGTAATCTGCAATGCGAATGATGAACGTAATCCAATAAAAGTAGCAGAGGTTTGTAATTACGTAACGGCCGAGATCAGTGCTTTGGATGTTGGGAACCTACTGCCACACGAAGGCGGAAGGAAGGAAAATGTATAAAGTAGAAAAGTCTGCAGGGTTTATGCCTGTTAACTGTATTATTATTATTATTATTATTATTATTATTATTATTATTATTGTTGTTGTTGTAAGTGTAATTTTCGATCCACATCTAAAATTTTAAAAACATACTAATATATTATTTGACAAAATTGAAAGACAATCTGGCTGTCTCTAGGTTGCAAAAGATTATTTAAACAAAATACTTTCTTCTCTATAAATTGCTCCTCCTGCATAACACATTAGTAAAGTCTATTCAATGATATGATGTTCATATTGGGGGGGAACTAACTATAATCATCTATCAAGTACAACTAATCTGCAATCTAAAAACACTGAAAATGGTCGTGAATAATAAATAAAACAACGGATATTAACTTTCGAAAGAAGCTACCCCTTATGGTTTCTACTAATTGTATAATTTAATAAGATCCCATTTAAAACAATAGAAATACGTAACTACGAGATCGGAAGGAAAAAATATAATCCCGCTCACGTATGAGAACAATGGATACGGAGAAAAATCATTAAATTATGTAATACCTAAATTATACAGTGAACTTCTACTAGATCTAGAACAGTGTTCAAACTTTAATACAATATATTGAAAACATGGTTAAAAACGTAATTGGCAATAAGTATGTTTTATGAGATAACTTAAAGCTGCAGAAAAGCAGTATTTTGAGTAAACATTGTACTTATTACGCCAAGCACCTATGAGAATATATATTGGTTAAACGTGTATATATATATATATATATAATATATATATATATAATATATATATATATGTATGTGTGTGTGTGGTGTGTGTGTGTGTGTGTGTGTGTGTGGTGTGTGTGTGGTGGATGGTGATTATATGGATTTAGAGAATCTGATAATTTATATAAAAGGTAATTATATGTTTTTTGTTCTCCCTTTGTTATTCTGTACTATTCATAAATATTTGAAATGTTAACCATTGCTTTTTACATTATATTAACTGTAGAATAGAATATTGCAAATTGTTCAAATTACATTTCACGTTTTAAAATATATAATCATATAGGTAGTATTGCTAATGTTATTGTAAAATTATGGTATGATTTTGTTATGAATTTTAAAAAAACTGTATAATTTCTGTAATTATGGGCACCTGATGTTAGCCAGTTTACTTTATCAGGACCCACAGCAAGTTTGCAAAATAAATTATTCAATTATTATTATTATTATTATTATTATTATTATTATTTTATATTACTATTGTCTACATTATTCACAGTAATTACTGGTCGGTATGTCAATCCAACAAGGTAGATGACTAGGTGTGTGGTTGGCTTACTGAAGGTTAGATGGCTTCTGACAATACGGCATGTATTCAAAATTACTTCTTTTTTGCATATTATATACTCCTGGTATCAAGAGAAGGCACTCCAGTCTGAAGTGTCATTTTCGGGATCACTCCCGTAGCTGATATTATTATAGGCAACAGTGTCACTTTACTGAAGTTCCACTGAGTTTGCGATTCATAGGCGAGATTGGTATACTTCTGGATCTTCTCTTGATATTTTCCCGTATGTTGTGGGTATTGGGTATTGATATATCGTTTTATTATGTATTATTATTATTATTATTATTAATTTCCATTTCACCACTTGGCCACAGCTAAAACTGGGGCAGGCCAATCATTGAACAGTCAATCATCATTGGTAATATCATATAACATAATAATAATAATAATAATAATAATAATAATAACATTAATAATTATTAAAATATCAATAAAGAGTTATATAACTTTTATTTCATTAGCATTACGTCATTACCGCCTGAATTTTTTCTTTCCAGACGCAGGTGTATTGTACAGTGCCATCGTCATTATTAAGCTCATCAAGCGCGCGTCGCCGCCCAGGCCGCTGCCGCCCAGCCGGCGCCCACCTGAGCCGGGCAACTGATGACGTCAGCGGGCGACGTAGGCGGCGCCGCTCGCAACCCGAGCACACGGCGCTGCACTTCTCCCGGCGCAGTGGACACTAACACAGAACCTCAAGGACACAAAATGATGCGACCAACACACCCTGTGTTGTAAAGTTAAATGATTTTTTTTTCTACCGGCTGGGATTGTCCGGTGTTACTGATGTAACTGGAGAGTCTCCGACTGGAAGGCGATTGAGTTCGGGTCCCACTGATGTCATTGCGGTGCCTCTGACCGGGAGGTTCTAGGTTCGAGTTCGATGCTGGCAGGATTTTTGACACTAACCAGATAGCGAAGTTGAGTTATGTCGCTGTTCGGAGGAGAATTCTAGTGGCCGGCTGCTCTGATCGATAGTTTTCCGTGATTCCGCTTTCTCTGATAAGCATTAGGCGAATGCCAAGAAGTGGTTTGCTTTTGGACGAGACGGAGAAATTATTTACATCATCGCAACGCACACCAACCATCTTGACACGTGCTTGCCAGCGTTCTAGAAGAGGTTAAGATTACATTACATACATATTAAGATTACCGCGATCTGATGATCTCGGCTAATGCGTTCGGTCTGCTCATCTTCAACACCCTCACGGGAGTCTCCACCAGCTTCACCCTGGTGTCGAAAAGACGACCTGAGATAATCACACTCACGGACTTCAACGCGTGCTACAAACTCGTGTATTCGTTTCCTCGGACAGCGGACAAGATTAAGTCCAATCACGAATGGGGTAAGGGGAAGATTACATTTCTACCACGTTCAAAGTTGTCAATACAGGCATGATGCTAGACTTCGGACAAACAGACCTTAGCAATGTGCTCAAGAAAGGAGAAAGCAGGTCTTGTGGACGCAGAAACAATACTGGGATTGTAGATGCGCAAACGGGATTCTTGGGGAAAAGGAGAATATGTACACCGTGTCGTTCCGCAATGTCTGATTTTTCCGGCGTATGTGTTCTTTGCTGTTCGCAAAGACATACCTTACGCTGACGAATACAGTTAGCTCTATGATTCAACGACTTCACGAAGGTGGGATAGTGGACACACTTACTAGAGATTCTCGGCTAAAAATGCCCGAAATGGATGAATATGTGAACTACAGGTCTGGCGAGCATATAATAGATGTGAAAATGCTGGATCTGTCACATATACCAGAAGCGTGCTTGCTTCTCGGGTGTGGGTTAGGTATTTCGATCATTGTAGCCGTTGCAGAGGTTCTTATGAAGAAGGCTGTACATATAAGAAAAAAGTAGAAAAAAGGTTTAAAATATTGGTGCTACAACTGCACATACTTTCTCACGTTATTGAAATCAGCTATGTATTATTTAAGTATTGCTTCTCTGGGCTACTAACATCTCAGCCAATACGTGAAAACGTCCAATTAAAGAACAAAGTGCCTATGATTTATTTCTGCATTCATTTCGGTAGTCAGGAGCAGCAATCATTTATTTCTTTGGTGAAAAAAACGGGAATACTTTTGAATGATACTCTATTCGCAGCAAATTATACAGAAGAGAACAGCGCACTGTTACCAGCACAGCGTTGTCAAAAAAAATATTCATTCGCATGGTGAATAATAACAATTCTTTCCAAAAATGCTTATTTTTCTATATTCTTATCTGTATTCAAATTACAACTTTTATTTCTGTTTGTCGTAGTATATTAGACACAGTTGATAATACGGTAAAAAGGTTTTTACGGTAAAAACAAGACGGCCAAAACAATTTGGCCCTTACAGGCCTAATGTTTGAATAAAAAAAGTTTAAATTAGTACAGGATTTTTTTGGAAAAAAATTCGTGGGCATAGTTTTCTTTTACGGTTATTGTACCTTTTTTCTTTTGTTCAATACGCAGTAATTGATGTAGGGATCGGATGATATCAAATGTTATATAACATACGTCACCGGGCATTCTGAGGAGTAATTCATAAAAATCTGGTACGACATTCATCGCAAACGGAAGAACTGGCTCATACTTTCCCATAGTAGCACCATTTACTCAATTCTAGACCGCACATCGCCACACAATTGCATGTTTTTACTGATTGCGCATATCTAAAGGAAATGCAAATAACTTTACCTTCCATCAAAAATAAAACAAAAGTAGGCCATTTTAATTTTGTATAATTGCATATTTCTGTGAGTTTTTTCATTAACTGAATATATTTCTTTATGTGGCATATTTAAGAGCATTACATTCCGGGTTTTTTCATAGAAGTAAGCTGAAGAGAGACATTTTTGTTTTAATAACATTTTGGTTTATAATAAAGTTTGAAAATATAATTTTATTATACACGTTTTGTACTACAGTGAAAAATGAAGATTTATATACAGAATGTTATATGTTGCTCACTATATTTTTTAACGCATATTCTGACTGTTCAGCGCGTGTATGGGCTATTTTAAGTGTATGGTTGCAGGCACAATTTTAACTTTTTAGTGCATGATGTTCCGTAGTTACAAACCATTGAAACAGATACATGGAGCTTGATTTTATAAAAACATTGCATCTTTTATTTCAATTACACCTTTATCGTGGCATTTTGTTTTGGTCACCGTTGGAAATTGTTACATTATGTCACATTTAAAACATTATGTCACATTTCTCAACACTTGCACATGGCACTTGCACTTGCACTTGCAACACTGCAACATGGCAGTCAGCGTCTGAAGTGACTTTTCAAACTAAGTTCCCGTGTTGTTGTCACGTGGTTCATGACACAAACGGGTAGTGTGCAGAACGAGCAAAAATGGAAGCATCACACCCACGTCTTCTCATCATGGAAAAACCTGCTTTACAATGCAACCCTCACACTGTTGACAGACGCACCAGGATCCTGGTATTTTACCAGAATTTTAATGAAGATACAAATATCAAGATGAAGCTACCCTGGTACATTAAAATATCATTAAGTCTATGGTAATTAATGCAGTATGATTTAAGATTCCTGTAATAATATTTTATTTAATAATATAAATCTACCACCTAACTGACTTTGATACTGATGAAAACACAGCGGTATAAACATTAAGGGTGGCATAGGATGGCCTTTTCCTGACACGTGATGTAGTAGAAAAGGATAGAAAGCCTTACTCTTTCATTTAGTTTATCTATTTAAAATAAATCGATATCGAGATAAGTTCAACGAACTTCCTGTGCGCATTAAAAACATAATAGAGTAAAAATTTGAACTGTTTCAGAATTTATATCAATTGTCATTGGTACCAAGGAGTACCAGGATTTTTGAAGATTGGTACGAGGACATAAATTTAATCGTCTGGCACCGCTACTGTCACATAGGACCACCGTGCAGAACCACCGTACATTGTCATTGGTACCAATGAGTACCAGGATTTTTGAAGATTGGTACAAGGACATACATTTAATCGTCTAGCACCGCTGCGGTCACATAGGAACACTGTGTTGGTCGCCTCGTCTCCCGGGAGAGGGCTTAGCGCCGCGGAGCGAAATTAAACGCCCCGCTGTCTGCGGCGAATTACGGAACTCGCTCTGGCCAGTTTTTAATGTCGTTTCGCCCATAGAGGGCGTCATAACGCTTCTCACTGCGAGACGCAGCGCCGCTCGGGGGAAATATTTTTAGAACACGAATTGACTCTCCGAAAGTTTTATTACAGAGATTCAGCGTCACGAGAAAGGTTACATCCTTATGCTTAATTGATCAAGTCATTGGCGACGTATGTTAGGAATGACATTAATTTAGAGTTGTCAGATGTTCACCAAATTGTTCACTATATAAACATACTCAGGGTTTTAGAAATGAAAATAGAGAACTTACTAACACTTTTTCAAGTGGATTAGTCTTGCGCTTTATTTGATTTTATATTACAATTTGTAATAGGAATATAATTCTTATATAATTTGAGTACAATTATAATATAATATGAATAAAATAACATTATATTGTATATATAAATATAATAATTACGTTTTAGTTGATTTGCCAAACAAGTGGTAAAGTCCGGTATCCTCCATAGTCTTCAATTTAAGGGTGAATTGATTATGGGTTAAACGAAGAAGGTAATTTGGCAATTACTTAGACGGATAAAATTAGCTTCATTACTTGTCGTTAACATTTTTAAATAACGTATCTCCCCCCTTAATTCTAAATTAAATTCTTAATTCTAAGTTTTAAAAAATACAGAAGGAAAAATCAGAGGCATCACGTACTTCAAATGATTGAAGACATGTGGACTTTGTATGAAGCATAAAATAATTATTGTTTGACTTGTCAATGTAGGTGACTGCGATAGTGATATTAAATGCGAATATTGAGATGAGGCCTTTAGCCCGTGTTTGATAAACAATTTATTATTGTGATGAGTTACGATAGTTATTTCTTTAATAACTTTACGATATTATTAATTTACTTTATTAAAATTAATTAATTACGTTAAATAAAAATATACCAGTTTAGTTCACGAAGATTCATATCGTCATGAAAGTAAATTAATTAAGAGATAAGAAGCGCTTCAAAAGAACACAAAATATTTGAATGAATTGAAAATATTCCTATAATTTTTACATTTATGCATTCAGATAATTCTTGAGAATGTAACGTCCAAAAATAGATAAACTTGTATTGTTAATTAGTGTCACATCCTAATTCCCAAAACTAATCAAATCTATTTTATGTTATTTATTTTGCGTGTTTCACCAAATTGCTTTAAAGAAAGATAAGACACGTACACTATCCTACATGTAGCATGGAATGTTAATTCTTAGGCCATAGCTTTCCTCTTATCACACGATCGTCGTAATTCGTACAAAGGATTTCTAGATTTCGAGAAGAAAACGAACACATATATTTGTGTCCAACTTTAATCTCGTGTCGTTCTTAATGGATGGCTCTTATCTCTCTTTAGTTTCTGTCCAATCTCTCTCTTCTCTTGCAGTACGAGAGGCTAGAACTTTGCATGCCTTCCGCTTATCTTAATTTCAATCTCTTAGGATTCTCAGTTCCGGCGCAGCTTTCCGTTATTTCACATACGTTCAGCTGAAGATGTACAATTGCGCATTAAAGTAAATCACTGCAGTTAAATAATGCATCTCTAAATTACTTACTGCCTACAGCGCTGGAGCACCAGTAGTATATACAATATCCAAACCATTCAAAGATTTCAATCCAAAGTATTAAGAAACATTGTCACTTCCCACATATGTTCAAACGATGTAATTCACTCTGATTTTAAAATGCAAACAATGAAGAAATAAAAAAATGATAGTTGTATATCTATTAATAAAATAAAATACCGATACCTTAGTCATGCATTCGTTTGGTAACAGTTTAGAAATAAAACGTGGTAAAAAAATCAAGCTTCTACTTTTGATTTAATTTATTTACTCAAAAAAGAGTAAAAAATATGTGACGCTTGCCTGACAGATCTTGAAGTGTAGTTATACGTGTATAAACTGTATTAATGTAGAGATTCAAACGAGTGTCTTCTTCAATCAATGTTTTAGTCAACGAGTTTACGTAGTTTTCATGTATGAACATATTGCAATTAAACGTTTAATAAAAAATTACTCAATCAATCTTATCGAAATGTCGAAAATACTAATTTAAAATTTAAATTATGTCAGAAGGTGGGCGGGTGAACCAACTAATGTCGTAACATTAATTGCCTAAGAAAGAGGCACCGTTCCAAGCTGAGTTCTATTGCTTTTCACAAAAACATGGGTTCAACTCCACATTCCAAACTGCAATTATTCCAAACAATTCAGAAATATGCATGATCTTGGCTGTCCGGGTGACGCCGCGTCGAAGGCTGTGTTGACGACGTTTCGACCATCTTGTCGTGGTCTTCCTCAGGGCTGGTATGATTCCTTAGGGCTGAGGAAGACCACGACAAGATGGTCGAAACGTCGGCCACACAGTCTTCTAGGCGGCGTCACCCGGACAGCCAAGATCATGCTCATGACTCTGGCCGCGGAAGCCTACGACTTAATTCAGAAATATCTCAATATCTAGGCTCGAAACGTCGGTTCTCTCGAAAATCGAAATAGTATTTGGAAATTTTTTAAGACATTCATTATTAGAGTTATTGATATATTACATGGTTTAGCTAGAGTAATTTGCAAAAGAAGTTTTTAAAACGTAATATATTTATTTTGTAATATCTATATTGCTCCATCCATGTTTAATGTATATATTGAAGGTACGCGTAACATCTAAAAATAGTTTCCAAGTTTATTTTATTACCTATTTCAATAGCATTTGGTTTAGTCAATTTTTTATTTTATTTTCAGTATATTAAAACTTACTCAAGGCGCAACCTCAGGGGATCAGAATTTTTTTTAATTAGACCAGATTCCGCTTTAAGCAAATGAAGCAAAATTTCTCTAAAAATACCTCACAAAACTATGTACAGATTCAAGGGAATTGTGTATTTACTCCTCTTTAAGAATAAAGTTCACTCACAAATAATTTTGATACATTTATATTGGTGATTTATTGTGCATAGTCCTGATATATAGTATTAGAAACACTGTTTGAAAATAATCATACAGTACCTATTATGTAAAAACTCCTCTTATGTTTCTACAGAGCTAATTAAGTAGCTTGTTTGTATCATTTTGTGGTCATATTACTTGCATACATTATTTTACATAAATGCAGATGATTACGGTTGTCCGTGTTCACAGACAATTGCACCTGACTTATGTTTGAAAAGCTTGTTCTGCGTACATATTATGGAATCCGTCGTTTCCACTTTATTTTCTTTTTCTTCTTCTTCTTCTTCTTATTCTACTCTTATTCTCCTTCTTCTTCTTCTTCTTCTTCTTCTGCTCTATTTCTACGTTCCGTCATTAAATCTGCAGTCGATTAAAAAAAATAATGTGTTGCCAGAGTTTCATAACTTGCAACAAATGTTCAGCGGGGGAGCCGGAAGGTTAATAGCCCTACACGTTGCTACAATTGTCGTAATACTTTCATGCGCTTTCTTCATTTGGTCTAATTCAACATTTTTCCCAAAACCCGAATTTTGAAACTATTTCAAAGCACTCTCTTTCTCAATTTGATTTATTCACAGACCTACCTAATTTCTAGCATCCAGCATACGTGCTCTCAGCGTCTTTTATATTTGCAGTGAAAGATTGAATAATATTCGTTTGTAGTGCGATATAAACGTATAATAACGTTCATGTCCAGAGATTACAATACACTCGTCGAATTGGGAGGAAACCAGGTGAGTATACGTTGGAAAGAGACCTCGAGCAGAACTGTCAGACTCTCTTTATAGAGTTTCTCACCGGCACAAGTTTCAACATTAAAAAGTGATTAACAGTTTTGGTGGAAACGCTTGAAAGGAAAGTCCCGTTTCATCAGCATTAAAAATATGTTTTGTATTCAAAATACGAGATCATTTTAAGCTATTGTGGTTTTCATTCATTCACAACACTTTCATTCATTTCACTAGATTCCCCTCAAATGACGTTCCACACAGTACAATGTCAATTCTTAAAGCTATTGAACTAACCTGAAGGTGCCTGTAAACTGTACGATTCCCAGAGTTTTCACCTCAACTAGTGCTTGATTTTGAAGCATTGGTCCAGAAATATGCAGAGTTTGTGATCTTGCACTCGTAAATCACTTCCACACTGTTTCATTTACTTCCTCGTTTCTAGTTTTCTTCGCTGTTCTCTTCATTTCACTATTTCCTTGCATCCACTGTTTCATTTTTCTCTCCTCATGCTTCAGTGTCTCATAAACTTGCAGTTTGCCACATTTGAACTTCGACATTACTTCTCGCTCTGAGAGTTTGCCCCTTTCTTTAGCTTCAATTATTTTAACTTTATTATTTAGCGAAAAAGACACATATGATTTAGACATCTTCAGACTACGGCTTCTCAATTTCTACTGATGAAATTTTTCCCTTTCTACTATGACGATGAGCTTCCTCTGCCCTTCTCAGCGAAAGCCAGCACGTCATATATCTTTTCCATGAAACAGTCCAAAAATGAACGAAGAAAATTCCAGAAATCCCCCGTGGCGCTTTCGTGAAATACTTTCTCTCTTACCTGAGCTCGTGCGTCAGGCTCCTGCAAACAAGGAAAACGCCAAAAAAATGGATAGCTGTTTCCGCTTTATGAACTTATTTTTTGAGAAAACACATACGATATTTGTGTCCGTTTCCACGTTTGACATATTCTGCATTATATCATGAAATAACAAACAATTTACTTTCAAGTTCGCCAGGAGGTTGGTTTCTGATCACATTGGACAAATTTCGTCATTATACACGTTCCACATTGAGGAAATTATACTGCATAATATATTTTTATTTAATAAAGCAAGATTAAAATATAGAATTTTTAATATTTGTTTGGATTGGTGTTATGGTGACACTGGCATACAACTTGATTATGATTTTCCGATTAGTTATTAAAAACATGGTACTTAAAAAAATCTTACTTTGCAATCCTCTTCCAAAACGTCACAATTCATCAATACACCATGTTATATTTAATTCCACAATGCATTCATGATAAATGACTATTTAAAGCTCCAGTTTTGATCACAGTGCAGAGTTCAAAGCCATTACCTACCATTTAAAGGCACACGGATAAAAAATTACCGTTTTAACTTTTCAAAGGACATGAATGGTTTTAATCACGTTGGAACATTTAGCTTTTAACTCTGATATTGAAAAGGTACAGTCACAAAACGTGTTCGGTATTCATTGCACCAATTTGTATCCTAGTGACGCTGTGTGATTAGAAATCTCCTGGGTAAGCTTCCATTATTTTTACTGGTGAGCAAGTCTCAGGTTCTAGTAGTTAGAATTATGCACCTTTTTATTTATTCCATGGCGTGACATGTGTTTGCGTGTGTCACCAAATGAACTATTGATCTTGATCTGATTGACCTAGCACGATTTAACTTTAGAATTATATGGAAGATATAACATCTCGTGCATTACCAAGAGGAGAAGGCTGGGAGCCCACCGCTATAATTTTGATTTTCTTTATGTTTTTAATGATTTTTTTAATAATAAATTGATAAAACTAATACTATTTGTGCAATACTTAAAACCAAAAACGTATTTAATGTCTGCCTCTACGAAAAAAAATCAATTTTCCCCCCTCCATTTTGTGTTTATTGTGAATAACTATTACACATTTGATCTCAAATCAAGGCCAACATTTATTCAATATTCGTATATAGTACATTGTACTTAAATATATGATACCAAGACTTAACATACGACAAATATTTTAAAACTGTATTCTCACTGTTCAGTTTTCGAGTTATGAATTGTTTTATCCACAAAAAAGAAGCTGAAGTTATAATCAACACTTGTAATAAATTGCATTATATTTTGATTACAAAATCACATCATAAAGAATATAAGTGATTTTCAACTTCAGAAGAAAGGACAACCTATAAATAAACAAGAAAATCATCGATGAACTTCTCAGCCCCCTCCCCTTCTTTCTTGGTAATGCTAGGGTTAATGTAAAGGACCTGCACTACAATCGCCTTATAAATAATGAAAAAATGGGACATTGAGCCTTATTTTTATACTTCTGTCCCCAATCGGGGTACCGAACCAAGATCTGTGATAGTGTAGTGCAAGGGGGAGGTTAGGACACGGAAGTGGTAATGAATACCACGCTCGGTCCAAGGTTGATTTGTCAGGGTACTGCTTCGGCATTCACCTGGAATTTTTGAGACAAATCTCAGTATACTACCGATCAGGCCAGCTGGTCGCTATTTAGCTAGTGTGGAAAATCAGCTACCGTCAGAAGCGTTAAAAGACTGGCAACATGTCATTTACTAATTCTTTAGCGAATAAATATTGTTCGCGGAAGGTCATTTCTTTTTCTCCCGTTACACTACACAATAATGGAGTTCGACAATATTTCAAACATTGAAGTTTTATTAAAACATGAATGTTTCTAGTATAGAGCATCTATACTTGCTGCGAAAATTATATAAAGAATACTCGGAATGGGGTTTAGAAATAAACCTTAACAAGACTGAGTATATGCTTGTAGGAGGAAGTGCTAGAGGTCTGAATCTGGATTATGGTTCGGAAGCAAAACCCTGTCAAAAATTCATATATGTCGTTTCAAAAATAAACGCAAGTGGAGGCAGTACGCAAGATATTATAAACAGAATTGCAAAATGTAGAGTGGCTATAAGACAATTACATCCACTGATATGGAAAGATAAATTAAGTAATACGAGTATAAAAAGAAAATTATATAAGTCTGTATGTGACTGTATAAAGACTGTAGAGAAGTAGACTGTTGATGTAGACTAGAATTAACAAAAAAGAGCAAAAAGAAATTTAAAGCAATGAAAATGGACTTCTGGCGCCGAAGTTGTGGACTGACATTAATGGATAAAGTTAAGAGCGAAAGAATTAAACGTGAAGCGGAAGTGAGTTTTAATATAATTGTCACCATAGAAGGGAAAATACTACAATGGTATTGACATATGCAAAGAATGAACGAAGAGCGGTGGCCGAAAATATTGTGGAAATGGCAACCAGCTACGCAACAACGACCTCGACTTACATGGGGAGAGGGAGTGGATGAGACAATGGAAAAGAGAGGATTACGCAATGAAGACTACACCGATAGAAAGATGTGGAGGCTGGGATGCGAGAGACACCCTAGGGTGTAACATAACTCGCTATACTACTACTACTATGGATGTTTCTTACACGTCGACATCGATGTTGCACTGGCACTACGGCTGGGCGGGCGTGGGAAGCAGTGTCAAGAGCAGCGGCGGCGGTGGCGGCGGCGAAGGCCTCAGGGAGGGGGGTGGGGAGGGGGGAGAGGAGAGGAGTGGGGTGGAGGTGGCCGCCACATTTGAGCATCCAATTACGCGTGATAATGGCGCGTGTAGGGACGGGGGAGCGGCGGCAGAGGGCTACGCAAACCCACAGTGCAACGACGCAGGCGGGGGGGGGAAGGAGGCCGGAAACGAAACGCCGACAGGTGGACAAACGGACGGAACGAAGAGGACCCAAAAAAGAGACGGAGGAAATTCAGAGGGATGGAAAGAGAAAGCGAGAACCATCTTGGAGGAAAAGAAAGACCTAGGGTCACTAAAGAAAAGAGAATGTTAAAGAAGAAGGAGCAAAAAAGGGACAGAGAAGAAGGACGTAGAGATTGACAGATGAGGAAAACAACGTGTAAAAAGAAACAAAAATTGTACTTTTTCAATTTTTAAAAAATCTCGTATTTCAACGAAACGCAACCTCTGCCACACTCTTTAGCGTTCTTTACGATGTCCGAGGATAAAGTTTGAACAAACAATTTGGTGTCATTTTTGAGAAAAAGTTCGAAAATGTTGTTGAGGCTTAATGTAAAGTACTCTCAAAAATCAAAATATACGTTTGAAATTCTAAAGGCTCTAGTTAATTCAGATCTCTCAGGGAATATCAATTTTGAAGATTTGGTGAATGCTTTAGATGCTACTTTGACCACAAACGGATAGACGGACAGACACATTTTGCCGTCAATCGATTTTTCGGTATAAAGGACTTGCAAAACATTAATTCTGGCTACACCACGTATTAGACGAGTTTTTTTATTTAGCAACAGGATTTATTCACCTTTTCATTGCCGGAGGCAGAAATAAGAGTTTTTCTGTCGAAAATTCGCCATTTTCCGGCGCACGATTACGTAAGTACGTCTTACGAAGTAGTTTCGTAAGGGTTAGAAAGAAATAAGGGCTCAACACTCAAAGCTAAAACTAAATAAATGAGAATGTGTGAAAATACGGAAGGTATATTATATTTTAAAAAACGATAAAATTTGAGAAAAGAAGAAATTAAACATATGGGAATGTCATTTAAATTGGACCTGAAAATGAAATTAAATGGGAGGTAAATTACGAGAAAAAAGCAAAAATTTCAGAACTTCTCGGATGAAAAGGTCGAATGTACACCTCAAGAAAACTGACATTAATAAATCAAATACAGAGAGTTTTATAAAAATAGCGAGAATTTTACACGGATGCATTAAGTGTGACACAAAACCGAGGTGAATACAACTGTTATAGATATAAACAACCATCTGATAATTTATAACTATGTTTTGTTTTAAATATAAGATGAGAGTCATCGAAAAATTTCCAACTTTATTCAAGAAGGCTAAAATTACAATCACCTTGTTAATGATATACTTATAAAACTCATACTTTTGTGGTACAATAGATTATACTACGAAAGCTTATACCATTTCACATAGAACTTTCTACAAACGATTTTTTCTAACAGTAAACAAGGGTACCTCTCTCTTGCGAAGGCATAATTTGCTATTGAGCATTGACGCTTTCACTCAACTTGATCAGGTAAATCGTCAAGCTGTATTCATGATGAACACTCATTGAAGCGTGCAGCCTTCACCAAAGCTCAATTTGTATCTCTTTTCTCTGCATGCACTCTCATTAATGAGAACTATTTGAATAGATCAGAGATCACAACAGCATGTGCGTGCTTGCAAAGGAATACGACACATTTGCCTGGCAATGAGCTCCGGGAATGCTACGTGACATTTGTTTTCGATGAATACGTTGCATCATTTCAGCACAAAATTGCAATGATAGCCACTATTTTTACATACTACGTACGGATAAGTAATCAGAAGTTTTTCGATATGAAATGTTAAAATTTTTATATTTAAAACACTAAGGGCTTCTTTTCTAGAAAGCAATTTCAGCTTCCTAATAAATTAAATTTCATAACTTTTGTTTTAAATGAAACGTGGTTGGTGGTCGAGGAGTTACAACGTCCTACTTTTCACCAATTTCATAGTATAAACACTAAATTTTAAAAAAGTCCTATAATTAATTGAATGAACGCTTCTCTATGTTTCTGTTTAACATTTTGTTCTGAGAATTGAAATCGATCGTATTGTCCTCACACCGTGCAGGCTAAGAGGTGAGATTTTATAGTTATTTTTGCAAAGCTTGTGCCTGCAATAAATCCAAAATCCTTCAGAGAATGTATACCTCATTCACGATGAGGTCTCTGATTTTTCAAATACCACAAAATAGTAAGATGTGGTGTGACCGACGCAGTAAAATTTAAAAAAATACTTTTGTGTATTCAAAATTTCTTTCATACTTCATTTCTCATATTTGTTAAAAACATTATTTCAGTATCTGCATTGAACTTACCAACGAATCGTTGATAATGTTATACGAGAATTAAACCAACGCCTCCTACGACTCCTAACGACTCGTACGCACGTTCAAAAGTTCCCAATACCCAATGGCCTAGTATCTTACCTCCATACGGGATATGAACTGGACTTATTGCATTTTCAAAATTATAATCGCCGTAACAAATACTTCCAGGTCTTGATGAAGTTAGTTACATTTGAATACAGCTACATTTTTACGCTTTTTTGATAGTACGAAATGTTTCATAGCATATTTGCATTAGCACAAATGCTAAATGCAAAAATGCAGATCGTTCCCAATCAGTTCCGAAAATTCTATCGCAACATCTTTTGCAACTACATTTGATTCTTCCTAGGATTTCCTTAACACTTCCATATTTTTCAACCCTCATTTTTGAAGATATTAAAACTTTACAAAATTAGTCAATTTATTATTTAATAGGTAATTATTACAAACAAATTAGCTTACTTGATCCTATGTGGCTAGGCTGAAGGCCTT
>BOPP01000144.1:719189-744692 GCA_017312745.1 Gryllus bimaculatus
AGAGAGAGGATTTGGTCGTTTAATCGGGAGTTTGGTGGCCAGGGAAGTATTGGAAAACTCACCCACTGCTTTTCAAACACACACGTATGACGAGCGTGTTCTAATCAGTCTCTTTGCATTTGTCTGTCCTTGTTTCCTTTGCAAAAAAATGTAAATAAATTTGTCCCGTCGTTTTTTTCTTTATGGGTTTTTCATAAAGTAGTGGAAAACAATGAACTCTTTCCGACGATTAAAAATATATTTATTTTACTTAATTTATTATATTTATTATTATTTATTATTAAATTATTATTATTAATTCCCGTCCTGTAGATTAACTGCCATATAAAAGCCCCCAAGAAGGTCTATAAGGCAAATTTCAAAATCCTTGTTTCGTCATTCGAGGGATACATTTTTCTACACTAGGCGGAAAGAGGTATGTAGCGAAATTTTACTTGATCCATACGAGGAGCAGGGTCTGATGTCTGAGCCTCGCTAGGGAAAAATAAGGCTAATAAATCTGAAATGAATTGAAGAATTGCGGAGGTAATATCGTTCACATGGCACTAGGATCGTTCGAATAGTGTACCAGCTTTTGCCTGGTTATATAACCGCACCCACATTATATTTAAGCCTTAATATTTAACTTCATCGTACACATTGAATGAGGAACAGAAATTTAATGAGGAAATGAGCCAAGTGAATAATAATTATAAACGGTTTTTTGATGACAATTGCCATAAAAAAGCCTGATATATATTTCCAAATTGCATAGACGATTATTTGTATAAATTTTAATGTTACAATTGCGAATACGACTCATTGAGTAATTTTATTATATTGAAATTTTTCTCTGTCTTTGTCATTTTTGCTTAATTTCGTGTACGTTTCTAATAAATAACTTTTCCACTATCAGTTCTTATTAATTATATAAAACTATTTTATGATGTTTTATTGTTTAATGGCTCTTTCAGAAGTTTAAGCCTTCAACCTATTTGCAGTGTTTGCTTTTGATGATGTAAAGTGTAAACATGAACTAAATTTCAACAAAAATGTATAACTATACTTTTGTACACATACCACGTAACTAAAAGCTCTCAGTTAAAATGTAATTAAACCCTTAATTAATTGGGTCTGCACATATTAGAATATCGCAGTACCTACTTTACGTAGCAGTACAAAATACTTAATATAATTAGTAATTACAATAAGGTGGTGAAATTACGTAGGCTCGTCAGTAAGGCATGAGGTCTCATATTCGCCACATTGTTTTGACACATATGTTATCTACGGATCTGCTGATGCAGTTTTGTTTTCAATTTGAAAATATGCGAGTATTCTCTTTACAGTATTTCAATTTGTATCATGAGCCTGGCTTCGTAGGCGTTAAGATAAATAGCTGCTAATTGAAGAACGAACTAAAATGAATGTGAACAAAATTAAATGTAAAAATTTTGTTCTTATTCCATTTGATTTAATTTATAGCTTCTGAATAATTTGTGGTTAATTAACTTAATTAAGATTTGCATTTTTTCAATTGTGTTCACGTTTCGTTGACGTAATGCTTTAATTTTTTTAGTTGTTAATTGTTACATAACATTTATTTGTAGATTAAGTAGTCATAATGGTGTAGTCATAATAGTTCTATAATTTGTACCATATTTAATACATTAAAAGCGATATTCCAATATCGGTTAACGACATTAATAGTCAGAAATACTACTGAACTCTTTTGTAAAACTATTTTGTAAAAATTCAGAATTTCAAAAATTTCATTGTCCTCCAATCCCTAATGTTTTGTGCCCAACATAATTAAATGAATGTTTAAGGTCAACTGAAATACTTTTTTCATTCTATTTGTTTAATTGACCATATTTGAATCTTTTGTATTTAGCTTTTTGAGAATTCGTCGCATGTTTTTTTTGTCAGTTATAAGTACTGTGGCAAATAAGCCTGTAAGCGAGATCACTAACCGTAATTAGTGGGCAAACAACATCTGTAGTAAATTTTCACATGGACCACATCCGTAACAGTATTCGAAGTAAAACTCTTGAGTGTGCGTATGGTGCGCACTGTGTGCGATTCCGTGGCTAGACCACTTCCCAGCATCAACAGAGACTTATGAAGTATTAAACAGCGTCTCGATCTCCTTGATGTAGAACTTGTTAATTTTTTTTTTATTTTTTTTTTTTTTTTGATCCGTCTGGATGGTTCAAGTAAAGTTTTAAAAAACCGTGGTTTTTCAATGTTTTGGAGCTGAAATCTTAGTGATAATACCGGAATTAAACAACGCGTTCGAACACATGCGCACATACGCACACTCAAGAGTTTTACTCGAATACTGTATAGGGATGTGGTCCATGTGAAGTTTTACTACAGATATTTTGTCCACAATTACGAGTAGTGATCCGCTTACAGGCTCATTTGCCACAAGTACATTCTACTGAAGAAAATACTTGTGACGAATTACTTCAAAAAGCTAAAATATAAAAATTTAAAGGTATGGTTTAATTTAAACAAATATAATGAAACCAAAAGTATTTTCAGTTGTCCTTAAACACCGTTCAATTATGTTCGGGACAAGAGCAATAGGGACTGAAAGAAACGGAAAAATATAAAATTCTTGGGTTTACAAAATAGTAACCTCTTAGATTATTTCCCAGTTACCTTTTTGCAGGTTTCCACTAGGTTTTTTTTCATTCTCCGTAAATTAATAACGTAAATCGGCAGGAGTGAGACAGACCTGTGGTGAACATAGGGTATCTCAAACCTGAGTTTCTTTTAAAAACAAAGATTCAAATCAAAGAATGTAGTGTGTAAATTAATATTTTTATCAATATAAAGATGGGTCACTTTCGATGTTCCTACAATCTTTGAATGTCTTCTGAACCGTTGTAGATGTTGGAATGTGAATTTCTCCAAAACCAACATATTAATGGGCAAATAAGATTATATAAAATATTATAATGGAGCTTTTTAATTTTCGCGAACTTGTTAGGCAGTATTCAGAAAATATAGCAATGCTTCAGCAAAAACTGATGGTCCATTTTTTTATATTCTCATATACTACTTACTATATAGTATTGAGAAAGTTATGTAATGTTGCAGAAAATACGGTCATTTTCCGACAAAAAACTGCACTGTGAGTTCCTATCCGGGAAAAGGGGATATCTGTTCCTATGTGTAGTAAAATACATCCTCTTATATATGTAGCCAAAATTCCTTGGGTCCTTGATGTAGAAAAAATAATTTACGCCAAAACGGTTGTCCGTCCGCTTGTCCACCGCTTGTTCGTCCGTCCGTCCGACTGTCCTTTGTGTACGTAGCAGCCAACCGTGAGCAAGATTTTCACCATAAATGATATTCCCATATGAAACTGACAGATATAACGGCTCTTGAATTTCAAACGTAAGGTTTAATATTGGGGGGGGGGTACATTATAAGTATATATATAGAACTTAATATTCAACTTTATTTATTGTTACAGGTCTAAATATAATATTTTATTTTTACGTTCAAACTTGAAAAACGATGGCAATGCATGAAGGGTTCAGTATTATTTCTGAATATTATTTCGTTTAACCGAGATTAGAATAATCGCCTTCTAATGTATTAAATATGATACAAATTTTGATTATTATGACTACAAATTATGACTACTTAATCTACAAATACATTTCTGTAACAATTAACAATGCATCCATAAAAAAATTAAAGCATTACGTCAACGAAACGTGTCCAAAAGTTAAAAAATGAAAATTCAATAAGTTAATTAAGTCAGCGAATACTCCAAAACATATAAATGAAATACAAATGAATAAGTCAGATTTTTTACATTTATTTTGTCACATTCATATTAGTTCGTTCTTCAGATAGCAGCTATTATTTAACGCTACGATAGCAGCTCATGTTATAAATGAAAATAATGGTAAAGAAGATACATGCATTATTATTCAAATGACAACAAAACTGCATCAGCAGATCCGTAGATAACATATGTGTTCAAAACAAATGGTGGCGTATGTGAGACCTCATCCCTACTGACGAGCTACGTAATTCCACCACTTATTGTATTACTAATTATATTAAGTATTTTGTACCTCTACGTAAAGCAGGTACTCGATATACTAATATGTGCAGACCAATAATTAGGCGTTTAATTACATTTAACTGAGAGCTTTTAGTTACGTGTATGTGTACAAAATATATTATACATGTTGTTGAACTGTTAGTTCATGTTTACACTTTACATCAGCAAAAGCAAACACAACAAATAGGTTGAAGGCTTAAACTTCTCAAAGAGCCACTAAACAATAAAAATCATAAAATAGTTTATATAATTAATAAAACTGATGTTGAAAAAGTTATTTTTTAGAAAACGTATACGAAATGAAGCAAAAATGATAAAAGGCAGAGAAAAAATTCAGAAGCCTTTGATTTAATTTACATGAGACTCACTTATTAAATTAACCTTCTTTAAAAGGGAGCACAAATAATAATATCAAGAGTCGTATTCGCAATAATATTAAAAGTTATACAAATATATCTTCTGCAAATTGGGAATAATATTTCAGGCTTTTATGGCAATTACTCATCATAAAAACCCGTTTATAAATTATTATTCACTGCTCATTTCCTCATTACATTACTATCCCTATTCAATGTGTACAAGTTAAATATTAGGTTAAATATAATGTGGGGTGCGGTTATATAACCAGGCGAAGGTTGGTACACTATCGAACGAGGCTAGTGCCGTGAACGATATTTCCCTCCTCAATTTTCTATTCAACTCAATTATACCTTATTTTCCCTAGCGAAGCTTAGGCCATCAGACCTGCTCCTCCGCCTAATCAAGTAAATTTCGCTACACTCCTCTTCCCGTCTAGTGTAGAGACTCGGATGACGAAACAAGATTTTGAATTTTCCTCATAGACTTTTTTGGGGCTTGAGTATCTTTTACATGCATTATTAAATCTACAATCCGGGAAATAATAATAATAATAATAATAATAATAATAATAATAATAATAATAATAATAATAATAATAAATTTTAATCGTCGCAAGAGTTCATGTTCCACCACTTTATGAACTTCATAAGGAAAACACGACGACAGATTTATTTACATTTACTTGCAAAGAACCAAGGTCAGACAAATACAAAAGACTGAGTACGTTCGTCATACGAGTGTGATTTGAAAAGCACTGGGTTGAGTTTTCAATACTTTCCTGGCCACCAAACTCCCCCGATTAAACGCCAATCGGGAATCTGTGGGGACCATCTCAAATGAGCTGTTCGTAGCATGGATACGGCACCGAGGAACCTAGCGCAGCTGGGCACGGCACTGGAGTCGGCATGGCCCCACATCCCTCTCGGTGCCATCCAGAATATAATTGACTCTATTCCTGCACGTGTCGCAGTAGTCAGCGCTAGAAAAGGGGGTTATTCAAGATTCTGGCGAGTGGTCACATTAATGTGTGCCCGATAATTGGTTTTCTCGAAGTTTGTGCCCCATATAACGACTCGTTCATTATTAATGTCTCTTCTGATTGATTGATATATTATTAATGATTCTGGACGTGTCACCAGCTGATGTCATTAGTCAGGAAAGTGTAGTGCATGTTTTTACTCGAGAGGTGGCGGTGATTTTTCCCCTTCTGAATCGCGAGATCCGGCGCGGACCTACCATTGACTAGCTGACGTTTTCACAACCAGGTATCTCGCAGCAGCGGGGTTTCGCCCCGGCCGGGACAAGTCCTAAGCTTCGACCAGTCTCCCAGCATGTGTGGTAGTGTAGTGCATGTTAGTGTAGGCGTATGTAAGGGGTGAGAGTAGGATAAGGAAGAGGAAGGTGAGATGGCGCGCGGTCCATGGCCCGTTTGTTAGGGTACTTTTCCGTCATTGGAGTCGTGTTGATCGGAAAAAATACGGAAAACTACCGATCAAAGCATCTGGCAGCCAAATTTCTCCTCCAGATAGCGCATCTCACCGCAGTTTTTAATTCATCCTACTACAGTTGCTCCACAAATAATTCACCCAGAAGTTTCCATGTTCCACGAAATCTCGAACCGCATCTATTTTGCGCTATTGCAGTTTCTGTGTTTCCCTTCTTGTTGTCGATTCCTTTCTAATTCATCCCTCAAGAGTTTCGTACCACTCGTACCCCTCATATCACATGGTCGCGAGGGACGTTCCCGATAAGTCTGAGCCCGTCCATGGACTGTCGCGCCAAGTACATACATGCAATATATAGGTTGTTGATATGATCAATGTTCTGTGATTGTGGCAAACCCAGATGATTATCATGTCTTTTATTATAAATTCCATGAATAGCCCTATACATGGCATTACGGCTCAAATAATTATTTGCGTAAACTATAAAAACACAAATACAATGCACATAAATTATAAACCTAAATATTTTTCATTTTTCTGAAGTACATTAATGGTGAAATTTGCAAGATACTAAAATGGCCAAGGTTCACTACTTTGCTTTCTATAAAAGTATGTCAGTTCAAATATACTATATATAATGCATTTTAAATCAGTCATTTATAGTTATAAAACTATATGTATTGCAACGCATTATATTTTCCTTAAAGGTTCTTAGAAACCAAAACTTCAAAACGCTGAAAAAATTTAGATATTGACTCCACAAAATAAATTCTGAAAAATATTTGCACAATAAATATGCTTATAAACAAATTACAAATGGAAATTGGCTGTGTTGACACCATCCATGCAAAATGCAAGTTTCATTTCAGCCAGTTTGTTTCAGAACCACTACTTGCCTGACGATTAATGTGGCCTAGGGAGTATAACAAAATCATTAATAATAAACTCTCTTAACAAGTTTTCCAAATCGCAATTTTCACCTTCTCATACGTATTGTATTATTTCTTGCAATTTAGATGCTAGACCTATTTTTCTCTATATTACAAAGAGTCCTTTAAAAATTATGTTTGAAATCGTTAATTAGGAGATGATTTCACAATGGCTGACATAGATTTCCGTCTTAAATTATGTTTTTTATCCTCTCTTCTGTGTACGATATATTCTCTCTTTACACCCAAATTCAATTAAACCTTATTCAAATAAAGTTTTGCGTTCTTTCAGAAGATACGTTATACTTTGTCATTCTTACTGAATTCGTCTAATTATTTTAAACTTAAGTTTTGTTCTCACTTATACTTATCTTCTACTCTATTTCGTCTCTTCAATTCCAAATACATTGAAATTGTACATTTTCATCGTGATGGAAGTAGGTTTTCACTTGTAAACCATTACAATTACAATCCATGTATTACATATTAATATATTTTTAAAAGAGTTTTTTAGATAAGAGTCCTCACATTTTCTCTGAAACTTACCGAAACTAACAAGAAAGAATTATTTAGGTAAATACGTAACTCGTAAATAAAATGTGTCTTTGGCGTTCAAAAGAAATGATAGCGGACAAGACTACGATGCGCAGAGATCTTTCATTTTGATGTGAGTGTGCTCATAAGACCGATTGATTGTTCGTGATTACGAGCGCGTATACTGACTGAGGCTATTCGTCCCGTAAGTGTATGTCATGTTTTCTGCATGCTATTCATCCGCAGGATAACGAGATCCAGCATCGACTTACCATCGGCTGGCTGGGCTTCCACAACCAGATATTTCCCAGCTTTGGAGCTCCGTCCCAGCGGGGAGAAGCCCTAAGCTCCTGATCGGTTTCCTCATCAGTGGTAGTGTAGTGCATGTGAGTATGTGTGTTTACCGTACGTAACGGGTAAGGAGAGAACAAGGAAATGAAATAAAAGATCATGCGTGGTTTGTGGCCTGTTTGTTAGAATACTGTTTCGACATTCGCATAGTTTCGATCGGAGAACCCACGAAAAACTACCCATCAGAGCAGCTGATCACTTAAATTATTTTCCAGAGAATGGCTATATTTGCCCTGGTGAAGAAGTTAATGTCGAAAATACTGGTACTAATGAGACACAAACCCAAGTACTACAGTAAAATCAGTTGATGACCTGAGCCACCTCTTCAAGTCCTTTACTACGATTTGTATTCATATTTAGAATCGGATGTTTTCCCCAACTAGACATCTGCCATCAACGGGACACCGTCGAATCCGGGACAAGCTCTAAGCTCCTGAATGGACTCCCGACAGGGGTGAGGTTACCTAGTCTTCCGACATGTATGGTAGTGTACTGAATGTAAGTGTGTGTGTTCATAACAGGGTCAATTATTAAGACAAGGAAGGCGAAGTAATTATCGCGAGCGGTCAGCGGCCCGTTTGTTAGTATACTGTTTTGGCATTCGCCTAGCCTTGTTCGGAGCAAACACGAACTACTACCGATCAGAGCAGCCAGCCGATAGGATTCACCTCTAGACTGTGCATGAATTAGACCTATCTGACAAGCTAATGTTCTAAAATTCAGTCCCGTTGGTGGCAGGGATTTCGACCCTAGATAGATAGCTAAGTCGCATTCAGCCGCTGTTTGAAGAAGAAATCTGGCGGCCGGGTGCTCTGAATGGTGTTTTTGGTGGTTTCTCAAATTGCCTTCAGGATTAATCATAAACACTATCTTAACAAACGAACCAACAACCGTATGCGATATTTACTTCAATGCGTTATCCTATTAAGAAATTCAACCTCTTATTAACACACAATTACTAGCACTACTTTACCACCTGTACCAGGAGTCAAAACGGGAGATCAGAGCTCGTTGCAGCGCCGGCAATGCCCCAATGGTGCGACATTTCTGAATGGGGAAAACCCCTCCAGCCAACATTTAGATCGGGCCTGATCTACCCATTCAAGAACAACAATCACCGACATATTGAAACTCTTAATGAAACCCAATCCACGCTGACGACACTAAAGATTCAAGACGTGAATGCGCTCGGAAACATGGAATAATCAACCATTCAAAACTTCAGGAAAAACAGTAAAACTTTTGTTAGCACCATTAAAATTTTTGTCTGATAAGAGCAAAGGACGCTTCAAATTTCGATTTATTAATATTCGTTGAACTCTATTATCATCGAAAATTACAAATAATTAGAGATGTATATTGATGAATCATAATTTGTTATAAAATAACTTATTATTTTGAATGTTTAATATTTTTGAATGGTTACATAAATATCTTTACAAAAACCTTTCTGGAAGCCCAATTCGAAAAATTTCAAATTTCCTAACCGTTGTGGCAAATGCTGTAAACAGGCATTGCATGCAGGTGCAATGACTGTTTATACATTAAAACACTACACTCAAATTGTTTCTGCAGTCAGATATTTTTATTTAAAAAATATATTGATCAATTTTAATAAAAATTTCCGTCTACATCAATTGCTTTTTTAACTACTTTTCTGCCTTCCTTACCAACATTATTTACCAATGACATAATAAGGACAATTTTCATTCTTTCTACCTACTATTGTGATAATTGCGACAATCTTAAATTAATCACCCACATAAAGCCTCCGTGTGGTGCATCATACTCGTGAAGGGACTCGTGATAATGAAGGGACGCGCCTTCATTACCTCCATCATCTTCCTGAAGGCCCATGTTTTCTTCCCTTGCTTCATTCTCCTGAAAGCCCATGCCTCTATCGTTGTCATCTTAAAGTCCTTGCCTCCATCGCCATCATCATCTTAAAGGCCATGCCTCCATCGCCATCATCATCTTAAAGGCCATGCCTCCATTGCCTGCATCATCATATTAAAGGCCCATATCTCCATCACCTTCATTTTCCCCGTATAGGCCTCCGTCGCCTGAGTCCTCCTCCAAAAGGCCCAGTTCTCCATCGCCTGCATTAACTTCCTAAAAGCTCCTTATTGTTCTTCCTAAAGGCCCTGGCCCTCATCGTCCCCATCCTCCTCGTACAGGCCCATGCTCATGTCGCCTGCATCATCATCTTAACGGCCCATGACACCATCGCCTCCACTATTCTCCTGAAGGCCCATGCCTCCTCCGCCTGCATCATCCTCTCAAAGGTCCATGACTTCATCGTCTGCATACTCCTCCTAAAGGTCCATGCTTCCATTACCTCTATCATTCTTTTGATGACCCAAGCCTTCCCCTCCTGCATCATACTTCGATACATCGAGGGCCGTGACTCCATCGCCTTCTATCCGCCGAAAGACACATGACTCCATTGCCTTCAACAATCTCCTGAAGATGCATGCTTCCTCTCTCTGCATCATCCTCCGGATGTCCCATGCCTCCAACCCCTTTATCCTCTACCTGAAGGCCCATACTTCCATCTCCTGAAACAATATCGTGCAGGCACATGACTCCTTCACCTGAATCCTACTTCTAAGAAGCCTTTGGATATCGACAGCATTCTCCCACTAAAGGGCCATTCCTCCTTCGCCTTCATCTTCCTCTGAAGACCCATGCCTCTTCCGCTTTCATTCTCCTCTGAAGGCCCATGCCTCCTCCGTCTTCATCGTCCTCCTGAAGACGCGCATGCTCCTTCGCCTTCATACTTCTCCTGAAGAACTCATGCCTCCTTCGCCTTCATTCTCTGCTGAAGGCCCATGCCTCCTCCGTCTTCATCGCCTCCTCTTGAAGACCCATGCCTCCTTCGCCTTCATTCTGCTACTGAAGGCCCATGCCTCCTCCGTCTTCATCGTCCTCACTGAAGACCATGCCTCCTTCGCCTTCATTCTCCTGCTGAAGGCCCATGCTCCTCGTCTTCATCGTCCTCGCTGAAGACCCAATGCCTCCTTCGCTTTCATCCTCTCCTGAAGAGCCATGCCCTCTCCTTCGCCTTTCATCTTCTGCTGAGGCCCATGCCTCCTCCGTCCTTCATCGTCCTCCTGAAGACCCATGCCTCCTTCGCCTTCATTCTAGCTACTGAAGGCCCATGCCTCCCTCCGTCTTCATCGTCCTCCCTGAAGACCTATCCTCCTTGGCCTTCATTCTCCTGAAAGACCCATGCCTCTCCTTTGCCTTCATCTTCGTCCTGAGGATCAATGCCTCCTTCGCCTTCATCCTCCTCCTGATAGAGCCATGCCTCTTCGCCTTCATTCTTCTTGGCTGAAGGCCATGCCTCCTCCGTCTTCATCGTCCACCTGAAGACCCAAATGCCTCCTTTGCCTTCATTCTGCTACTGAGGCCCATAGCCTCCGTCGTCTTCACCGTCCTCCTGAAGACCCATGCCTACTCGCCTTCATCTCCTCCTGAAGCCCCATGGCCTCTCCGTGCTTCATCTCCCTCCTGAAGAGCCATGCCTTTTTCGCCCTCATTCTTCTGCTGAAGTCCATGCCTCCTCCCGCCTTCATCCTCTCCTAAAGACGCATGCCTCCTTCGCCTTCATTCTCCTGAAGACCCATGGCCTTCTTCGCCCTCATCTCCTCCTGAAGACCCATGCCTCTTTCGGCCTTCATGTCTCCTCCAGTAGGCCCAATGCCTCCCTGGCCTTCATTGTCCTCGAGAAGGCCCACGCCTTTCTCAGCTGGCATCCTCCTCCTAAATTGCCGCATGCCTCCACGCCAGCATTATCCTCTTCTCTATCACCTCTTCATTTTCTAGGTCGGCGCTTCCGTCGCGCATCTTCTTTGCCCCCCCCCTATTTTTCGTCACCGTTGCCGTCACTGTCGCCGTCACAGTCGCTGTCACCATCGTTTTCCCGCTGTCGCCGTCCGTCGTCGTCTTTTCATTTTTTGTCGCGTCTTCGTCGCCGTCGGTCGTCTTTTGTCGGTCGTCGTCGTAGTAGTAAACATGTCTTACTGCTCCTCCTCCATCTCCTCCTCCCTCGATATCCTCCCAGTTCGCGTCGGTCTCATCTGCAAATATCGTGGAATGAAATTAATTTGGTGTTTAAAAAAATTGCCCAACGACGAACGTCGCTATCAACACACACACACCACATATATATATATATATATATATATATATATTAATATATAATATATATATTATATATTATATATATATATAATAGAGAGAGAGGAGAGAGAGAAGAGAGAGAGAGATAGAGAGAAGAAGAGAGGGAGAGGAGAGAGACAGACAAGACCAGACAGACAGACTGACAGATGAGAGCCCCAAGCTGTTCTGCTGGAGATCAGACCAAATTGCTTTCATACAGAGTGTAAACTGTCATAACGGGTATCCTAGACCGTGTCAGGAGTTCCCTATCACTCCGTCTGCACACGCTCCCATGGCAATCATAGAGCCTATATATATATATATATATATATATATATATATAACTATATAGAGAGAGAGAGGAGAGAGAGGAGAGAGTTAGGAGAGAGAGAGAGAAGGGAGAGCGAGAGAGACAGACAGCCAGACAGACTGACAGATGAGCAGCTCCCAACTGTCTGCTGGAGATGCAGATCACACTTGCTTCATACGAGTGTAAAACTGTCAATAACGGTATCTAGACGTGTCAAGGAGTTTTCCTATCACCTCCGTCCTGCACACGCCCCATGGCAATCAATAGAGCCTCCACCGGCTTGAACAATAACTGTTGACATGCACGGTCATGGATTCATAAGATAGCCGACACCGTGCTTTCGCAGCGAAACAATGTGAACCACAGACTTGTTATAACGCTGGCAATATGTATTCAGACCTAAAAAAAAAAAAAAAGAATGTCGGTGTTGGCTGCTCCAGGCGATGGCTTTGCCACACGTTGTGACGTGCAGTCATCAAAGTACGCAAGAGCTTCCGGAAGCGGGCTATATGTGGAAGGGTTGCACATCTGTCTACGTGTGAAATGTTTCTCTTCAGTTTTTCTGAAGAAGATTTTTATGTTTTACTGGCATTTCCACTATTCACGGTATCACGCCGTGAAATGGTCTTGCCGGAAGTCCACTTTTAACGCGACCCTGGGATAATGCTAAGTCCATCTCTCTTGCGCCGACTATGCCAACCGGTCAAACGTAATAAATCATAATAACTGCGTGGTAGCGCGATAACAGATCTACAAACTGTGCAGACTCTGGAAGTCTTATATAGTCGTTTATTGATTGGAAGCGCCGTATTCTGATTCGTTCCAGAAGCTCTTTATTTCAATTCAACACGTTTGTACCCAATTTTGGCTTCTTCAGTGTATATAGCTTAATATAATTAAAATGTCCAGACCGCTGCCAGAAACTAATAATTTCATTTAATTGGAAAGGAATATATTTATCTTACAAATATTTAGTTAAGAATATAAATCAATATAATAATGATAAATAATCAACAAAAATTGGTTACATATTTATGTTGGTTTTACTGTTTATTTCTGTTAATTCATAAAAAATTAAAAAAGTTGAATAAAAAATTATTTAATTTTCCAGTTCCCTCCATTATCCAGTGTACATGTAATATCATTAAAAAAAGTCAATGCGTTTTAAAAATGAATATTTAGAATAATATTAATCGTTTAGCTGTTATGAAGGATTATAATAAATAATACATTGCGTACCTGCCATCGCAGAGCTCAAAGTAAAGTACGCTCGCCATCATGTAGGCCAGAACGTTCGTTCGCAAAGAAACATCGTGCCGCTTTCCTACCAGCTCGTCTATCAAGCTGCCTTCCTTTGGAAACGGGGGCTGTCCCTTCTGAGGTTACCACTCCGGCCAAGAATGGCGGCTGCGCGACAACTCACATGACAGTCACCAGTGATTGGTTGTTTTACAGTAAATTGTCCTACGAATGAACGCTGAATGGAAGCTTGAACAATTGCAGTCCAGATTTTCCGTCTTATAGAGGGTGGTCACAATTGTGGACTGGTTATTTCCAATTAATCCGTTGTTTTAATAAGGATCCTCAAGTAAGGAAGTTGTTTATATTTTTAATTTGTACATTTACAGAGCCTTGTATAACTACATTATTTTGTATTTTTTCAAACATACATTAATTATTTTCATTTACAACAGTAGGTAATTAATTACTCAGATTACTTCAGTTTCTTGGCATTATCTTATACTTTATTTACATGATACCAGAAATGCATATAACGTATTTCATACCTGTACTATTGGGTTGGCTAAGTAACATTTTAACATGCTAATGGTAAAATATCTTAATTTTCCTTCATCCTTTAATTAAATATTCCTTCCCTCTTTGTATTCTGTGCATTGTCATATAACATTATTTAAATCCTGAGTATAGTATTCACACCGAGCAATGTTGGATCAGATGTTAATTTAACTCTAAATAATGACATAGATTAAACTATAATGACAGCCTCTACCTCGCGGTTCCCATTGAAGCAATATCTCTCTAAATAGATTTCCCTGAAATCAAGGTCCTCCTGCTGCTTTTTTAAACGAATGTAAAATATTCCTTGCCTTTGGTGTTAGCTGCTTGCTTAATACTTATGATCGTTCCTTTCCTAGCACTGCTCTTAAAAATATTATATAAAGTTAGGAATGAAGGTATTTTTAGTTTTGAAGGTATATTACATGTAGGCATTTTTTTGCCAAACACGTCAGCCATTTTCATTTCCATATACCTTTTGTGTCCAGGTTATCCATATAAAATATTAACCCTGAGTAATTATATGCATGAAATTCCTTTAGCTTCTTTGTATATCTAGTAAATAATAGTTAGAATTATATTCCACTTTCGCCATCTTCTCGTCGCAGCTTCTTCACCCCCGCCGTTCTCTCGGCCTGGCTTTTTTCGGGGCCCCGCCCCCACGCTCGCCACGCGCAGCGCTCACCGCCCGCGGCGGAGGCGCAAAAGCTGCTATCGACCGGCCGCAAGCGTTCCCGGGCAAGGGTCCGCTTGCCGCGCGCCTGCCCGCCGTGGCCAAGGCCTGCGAATCTTTTTCCCGCTGCCAAACGTGGGCGTGGCGGTGACTTCGCGCATGCCGGTCGGGAATCGCCGCGATTGCATCCCGCCAAGTAGGGTTATCGTCACATCCGTTCCCTTAAAAACTCCCGTTGGACTACCAGAGAGGACATAACCGATTTTACATTCCGGCCGATGTTTTGGAGACGGGGAAGGCGAAAAACAATTTAGTTGTCAGGCTTCAAGCATCCGGTCGGAATCGCCCGTTCGATCCCCCAGTAGGGTTTTTCGTACATCTGTTTCCTTAAAACTCCCGTTTGACTACCGAAGATTGCATCCAATCCCTATTACATCCGCGGCGATGTTTTGGGAACGGGGAAGGCAAAAACAATTTTAGTTAGTCAGGTAATGTTTCTCTGCGCCAGTTGAGAGAAAGCCTCGAAGAGGTTCGAGACTGTGCAGAATGTAGCTAAACTGGGTATTAATCTAAACTAAATATTCTTAGTTAATTCTGCCCGTGGCGAAAAATGCTGAGAGTCTTTGCGCAACTGCCAACTGTCTTAGCAATTCCGGTCTGGGAATCGCCCGATTGCATCCCGCAGTCGGGTTTCCGTTACACCGTGTCCCTAAAGATCCCGAATTGACTACTAAAACGACATAGTCTGATTCCATTCCCGCCTGGTGTTTTGGGACAGGGAAGGCCGAAAACAAGTTAGTTAAGGTACCATTCAATGACAAAAGGTTTAAGAGATGTTCTCGCTCCAGTCGAGAGAAAACCTCCGAGGGAACAACGGTAGCAAGAATATAAGAAATATTTATCACTGGTAAAAAAATGTGTCATGGCGAACGTCTAACGAAATCTTTCGCTGACAACGTGAGCGTTTAGGGGGCTTCACGTCATAGGGTCGGGTCGATTTGCATCCCGCGGTCGAGTTTCCATTAATCCATTTCCAAGAAAGAAAAAAATATCTATCTCATTTGGCTACATGACGGGGCATATACCGATTGCATCCCGGCTGAGTTTTGGAGCCGGGGAAGGGTAACTAATTTAGGTTCAATTCACGAGTAACGCAAAATAAGGATATCTTTGCACAGTAGAGAGAGAAAGCCTCAAAAAGGCCATAGTGGAAATAAGTGGGTATCAATCAACTAAAATTATTCTTTGATTAATTCGTCGGGGCGAAGGCCTCCGAATCTTTCCGCTGCGAGCGTGAGCGTGAGGTGGCTTCACGCATCGTGTCTGCAATCGCCGATTGAGCCCGGCGGTCGGCACTGGTTCATACCAGTTTCCTATAAGCTCACGTTTGACTACAGGAGAGGATTGCCACTTCTGGCCGGTCCAGTTTCGAGACGGGGAAAAGCGACAACAATTTAGTTAAGTCCCCCCGAAAAAACCAACCGCCCACAGATATCAACAGACATCGAGCCATGTCAAAGCATCTTTGCAATGGCCGCGTGTATACACTAGTTCAACTAGCCTCCACAAGTCGGGCGCTTAGGACAACGAGGTCTTCTGCTGGGAGGGGCGGGCCGGTGGGACTGTGAGGAGGTGCGCTTCTGGTAGAAGATGCCTGGTTAAAAAGAAAGAAAGGCTGGTGCGACGCGAGAACTCACCATCTGGGGATAAGATCACTGCCCCTTCTCTAAAAAATATACTACACTTTCGGGCAATAATGACTTCAAGCAGTTTGACGTAACCCGGAATCATTAATTCAATCAATTACTAGATTCCACGAATGTTTCAGTAAAACGATTGTGTTATAATTACTTCATTGAATTGTAATCTGTTGACGTTTCTGCCATAAAACTTAACCTGTGGAATAAGTTATGTGCACGTTATGTGCACCTTGTAAAATATATTTTTTATCGTGTCACTTCCTATCAGTTGCTCTGTCAAAAATGCATTGGGGCCAATATCTTGGCAAAGGAATGTGTCTGCCCAAACTTACATCGTTACTTAGTTTCTCTAACCTGAAGGCAACACCGAAAATTAGAACATTCTAAACATCCTTTTGAATTTCCTCTGATAGTTGTCCGCAGTTAGCTCATATGCTCCAGAATACCAAGAAAATGTCTTTTATAATATTCTTTGAAATTCGTGGCAATTTCTGAGCGACTGGACCCATGACATGCTGAGAAACTAGTACAATACAGAGAAAGCCCGACTATGGACTTTTATAAAAGATTTCATTAATTATTATGCGGTAAATGTTTTCCTTTCTGTGAAAATGAATGATTACTTTGTTCTTTAATTAGAAAACTTTCTTTGTATGTTGTGAAATAATACATCAAACTGAAGATTTGCTCTGAATATAAATTTCTGTTCTGTCGCTTAATTAGCACTGTATTAGTGTGAGATGGTTATTTCATTACGTGACAGTAAATTGGCTAGGAATAAAAATAGAACAAGAGTACAAAAAAGCCAGTATCATGAAAGCATCTGATAGAAGGACATTTTAAAACCAAGGAACATCCAAGTCACAGAATCTTGATTTAACAGGTTTCCCGTGTTCGACGCCTTAAGTATTTACAAGAAACATTATTCATTCTGGGCACACGTTCTTGAAAAAATGTTTTTCAGATTTGTACATTGCAAAAGTATGGCAATCAGGCTGATATAATAAAATATTGTTTTTTAGCATTCTCGCACATACTTCATAAGAAGATTGTAATTCGTGCGCCGGATACGGGGATTCTCGGTAGAAAAAACTTCTATTACCCCCCCCGGCCCTGGTAACGAAAAAGTGGATAATCCTGATCCTCTGTAATTACTTTCATGTTGTGAGGCAGAATCCATGTTTAGTGGCATTTTTTGGGTACCGAAAAATTGATAGTAGGCAAAACGTCTGTCAGCCAGTCGTCATTTGTTGGGAACAACCGCCTAAGCCTAAAGATAAGCACTAAATATGGTTATGTTCAATTTTTCGAAATGTTTGAGTTATTGTTTGTTGTAATTCTGCGAAAGAAATGAGGCAATTATAATTTCATAAACCTTTGGTTTCTCAAAAAAGAAGTTTTCTAAGTTTTTTCCTTAAAATTTTCTCCTTCTATGTATGAAAGGGTGGTAAATTTGGTGCTAGTAAAATTTTCGGCAAATTGTGACAATTATCATTTTTTAAGAGTCAACCTGACTTTGACCCTCATGCATTTCTAATAGGCGTTGTGGTATGGCTTTTGATTGTGAGAAACTCTGGGACCTCATTTCTAGTTCGTGCGGCAAATAATTTTTTTGCTGGTTGAATATTTTTGCTTGTTTAATATAATGGAGGCAGTAAGAAATAATGAAGAAGTTATATCGCAGTTATCACAACCACTAACTTTAGTTAAGTTCTCCTTTTTATTTCAGTTAAACAATTAATATTATGATTAAATTTGGTTCAAATAATTGGTTGCTCATCCCGGATGTTGGACCCGGGCCTCTGGATTAGGCCAGCTGCACTTACCACTAATTACCTGAGACAACAATTGTTTGAACAGTGTTCATGAGTGTGATTTCGCTCGTAGTATGTATATCATTAATTTTGCCACAATCCATCAACATTGGCCGTACATATATATTTGTGTATAATTATGTGTATATTATAATGGCACCATGCCGTCACAATGCGTCCAAAACAATGTGGACGGGATTGAAGTCCATTTTATAATTAATATTATGCCATTTTAGTATGTACAGTAACACACGCAAATAGAGAAAAGTAACTTCTTTTACGTTTTATGAGACAATTGTAATCAGCAATAAAACATAGCGTAGTACAGTTGTCAAATATTCTGGAAAAATATTTCAAAAAACTAATAAATCCAAACCTCAAAAATTTTTTTATAACAAACTACAATTTCACCAAATAAATCCTCAACAATCATCTATTTGCATTCTATTTTCTACATATAAATTAAAAAACCATTTCATTTTTTAGAGGTGTCAGTACCCCAAACATGAATCGAAACACCTTTGCTCAATTCGTTTTCACATGCGACGCCAACCTCTCTCACCTCAGCCAAGATTCATGTGTCGCTGGCCTCAGCGATTCCGCAGTGGGCTGCACCGAAGCCCCGCCGTCCGGGCGAGTGAGGCGAAGGGTGAAAATTGGGCCGCGAAATGCAGTCGGACGCAGATGGACGTCCAGCGTCACTGGGTGACGCGCCGTTCCATCACGGCGTTGAACGGAACCTCGCGCCGCCCGTCACCACGAGCGGGCTGCGATTTCCTGCTACCTCAAGCCCGTTCGCGTTCGGGTTGAATCGACGTTTTGGATCCTGCGATTTCAAACCACAGCCCCACTATCGTAAAATTGTTTTTAGTACTTGAGAGAAATATATTTGGATCGATTTGGCATCAACGTTGATTCTGCGATTTAAACACAAACCCCAGCTATCGATTTCTTTAGTATAATTAAATAGAAACCATTCTGGTTTCTTTTGGCAACAACGTGGTTCCTGTGGTTCAAACCAGACATAGCATCAAACAAATTTGCTTTTAGTACTAGATAGAAGTATATTCGTGATCGATTGCATCAACGCTGCTCCTGCGATTTGAAACGCACAGACATTATCAAAAAAAAATTTTTAGTATTAAATAGAAATATATTCGTCTTTGGTTTGCATCAACCGTTGGCTCCTGTGATTTGAAAACCACAAACCCATGCTATCGATATTTTAGTATTAAATAGAAATATATTGATATTTGGTTTTGCATCAAGGTGGCTTCTGCGATTTGAAACCACAAGATTATAGCTATCAATTTTGTTTTTCGGAATTAAATAAAAATATATTCTGGTTTGTTTGCATCAATGTTGGCTGCAGCGATTTCAAACTCCAGACCAGCTATCAAAATTGTTTTTAGTATTAGATAAGAACTATATTGATATTATGGTTTGCATCACGTTGGCTCCTGGCTATTTGAAACCATCGACACTATCGAAACATTTTTTTAATAATATAGAAAATATATTGTATTAATTTGTTTTGCAATCAACGTTGACTTCTGCGATTTGAAACCAACAGACCTAGCTATCAATTTTTCTTTTAGTATTAGATAGAAATATAATAATAATAATAATATAATAATAATAATATTATTATTATTATTATTATTATTATTATTATTATTATTATTATTTATACGACCACTTACCAGGATTAGGCATGGTGGCTTGAATCCGTCCCCTATATTCGTACGCAGGGCGAAATACAGAGACAAAATTTTTGGAGGGTTTAAAATTAAAAGTGATTTCGTCGAATGTGCCATTACAGATTTTGTAAATGTCCGCAGCTTCACTCAGCTCGTGCTGCGATAAAATTTTGATTATCCGATATTTTGTTGATAGTTTCGTGACAAGTAAAATTAATAGTTACTGATGAAATTGTTAGGGAGGAAATATCTCTCATTGCCCTCCCTATGGATCAGCGCTGATATATGTTATCCCTCCATATATTGGAATGTAAATGATGGTGCTTTTATAAAGACTGTCGTAAAAGGATACGAATTAATGATCCCTATCACATTTGGAACTATATTTATTGTATACCAGCAAAGAAAGGAATTTTTTGCATGCAATCGTTTCATAGTCCGGGCATTTTAAAGCCCAAATGATAACATATTAGCATTTTACAGTACGAATGATGCTTCCATCACACCGATTCAGCCAATCGCCAGAAAGAGAATCTAAGGAAGTACCGTTAACACGTTTCTCGAACAGATGCCACATTCGCGAGATTTACAAGAAAGTTGTTGTCGCAAAATTATGTTTTGCATTTCTCTTGTCAATTTATAATACTGTTATACAAAAATAGCGTGTGCAACTCGTTTTTTAATATTTCTTTATTTTATTCGTACAATCGTAAACGTTGCCTTGTAGTTTCCAATTTTTCTAGGCCAAACTCACTCAGTACCGCAAAGCACATCCCGAATTCCAATTTGCAATCATGTTTTACAACATTTAAGTCAAAACCTCGTTGACGAAGTAGTCAGTACGCTACTTTGCCCGAAGTAAGCCACAAATGAACTTGAAGTTGTTATTGGTGATCATACAACGATATTTTCTAATAAAGGTTCGGCTAAAAAGAACTTGGAATTAGTTCTTTAGGGACGAAAATAGCATAATAGAGGCAACTAGTGATCGTAAGTTCGAAGGGAAAAGAGGTTTACATCGTTTTCATTCTAGGACTACGATCATTAAAATATTTCAGAGAAGGCAGCGAAGAACTGCTAAACTGTATTCATTCGCCATTAATACTCATTCATTCCACTTAACTTCCCATTACAGTCTCTTGATTCGATTGTTCGGTCGAGTTCCCTGTTGCATACTAATAATTCTTTGGTGGGAATTATAGAGTTTGTTGAATATTGTTGCTGCTCTACTTTGGAACAAATGGCATTTATAGTCACTGACGAAATTTGCATCATGTGTAATTCCAGCCTTGTAATTGCACTAGATATTTACTTGATATTAAGTAAGAAAAAATCGTTTGAGAAATAAAAATCGCGGTTTGAATTATTTACGATTCGATTATTTACGTTTCCGCCAAAATAACCTCATAATATTTATCAATGAAGATGATGTATAACTATATCCTGCATTAATAATTTGTAACTCCTGTTTTAATTGCACACCAACTTCATTAAAAATACTCTCAAAACAGAAGAACGAAGTTTTAATAAGAAAACTACAAAATTTTACACTATGCAATATATAAAAATATAAATTCATGATAACCTTACAATTTTACCTGTTTGTATCACATTGTTGATTTATGAAAGCTTTCATCTCTAATTAGCAATCTCCATAGTGAAAAATATCCCTCCATTCCTCTACAGTCGAATAAGACAGCGAATAACGAAGAAAAAGGAAAACAAAAATAAGAATAAAATGCAAACGAACAATTAAAGAGAACTCTAGCCAGAAAAACAGAAGAAAGCTGAATGTAAGAAAAAAGAACAATACTAATGAAACAAATACAAAAAGGAAAACAAAAAAAGAAGAAAATAAATAAGAGGAAAACATGGCAAACAAAAAATGAACAGACGGGTGGGATATTAAGTTTTCCTCGAAGGAAAACTTCACCGGAACAGTGAACTTTCTTATAAAATCTCGGGAACATAAAAATCTGCAACAAATATTCCATTTAAAAATTTTTATTTTCTTTGTTTAATTGAATTATTTCTTTAATTATTTTTAATTTATTTAACTTCTTAAATTGATTTTTTCTTTAGTTAATTTAATTTTCTTTATTTCATTTATTCCTTTATTTCATTAAATTTCTTTAATTTGACTTATTTCTCTAATGGATTTTATTTCTTTCATTGATATACTATTCAATTTTACTTCCTTTACTCTTTCTTTTAAATCGATTAACTTTTGGTTCAGTTTATTTATTTATTTAAATTATTATTAATTGAATTTTTTTTTTTTTTTGCTTCTGTAACTTCCATTTAAGCTAATTTAAGAAAATTGTAAAAGGTGAATATGACGTTTCGGGGCAATAACTAAGTCCTCTCAAAAACTAAAATCTATAAAGTAAATTAGATTCCAGTAGTTCTCGCGCAAACAGCCCGCGCACAAATGCACTGTGCCTAGCTCCGTTGATGGCTTCGCCTGGTGCAGCCTCCTGCGGTCGGATGGCGGCGCATCGATTTTTCGGCGTCCGTTAGCGCAGGAGGTGCGACCCCCAAGCCAACTGCCCCCCCGCCCCCCCGTCGCTTTCAGGCGCACTGAGCGCACCCGCCGCGCAATGCGTTTGCTCGGCTGAGGCGCCACGATGCTGCTCGAGTGGTAATTTAAGCGCGGGGTTCTCAAATGTTTTCTTCTTCCGCGATCCCTTTGTTCAATCTCGCGATCCGAATCGCTACCGGGAACTCGCAGCCTCTTCATTGTTTTCTACCCCACGCAGGCTTCCGTATTCAAGGGAATTTTCCTACCATCCCCACAACCCAATGATGATTGATTGAATTGATTTGATTGTTATTACGCGCGCATCAACTTTTTGTTATAGTCGCGTAAGGGTAGTACATTGCTCTAGGTGGCGCTGGGTGGCGGTTTACGTTCGGATAGCGGGTTCTTTCCCAACCAGGTATCTCCCACCAGCGGGGTAATCCGCTGAAATCCTGGAAAAGCCCTCAGCTCCCGTCAATCTCCCGGGCATGTGTTAATAGGAAATGCATGTTAGGTGTGTGTAAGTGGTGAGGATATGATAAGGAAGATGGTAGAAAAAGATCGCGCACTGTTCGGGCCCGTTTGTAATGATACTGCTACGGCATTCGCCAGAGGCTTCTACCAGCACTAAGGGGCTCCTCATATATTTCGAAACCATTGGGGAAGAAAATCGGCGCGCAGTCATTGGTCTGGTCTGGATTGAGTAAAGGCCTCCGACATTCCGCCTGATGTTGTTGAAGAATTACGGAAAACTACCCGATCAGATAGAGCAGCCGGTCGCAAGAATCTTCTTCTGACCTAAATTGAACCTAGCTGACAAGCTAGATATAAAAATCCTGCAACGGTCCTGACTTCGAACATAGAAAACTCCCGGTCAGAAGGACTGCAGTGACATCATTTGTTTGCCAAACTGCAGCCATCTCTCCCGGTACCACCCATTTATTAATTATCTTCTTCCAACAACTACTTCCATTTTTTCTGCGCATTTTTCTCGAATTCAGCAATTGTGGACTATAAAGATGGTCTTAAGTTCCCATTTTCGGAAAATACCTGTATTTACAAAAAAAAAAAAACATTGTTAGCAACTACCATAACCAACCAAACCTTCAACACCAACTACATAACTGGTGATGAACATTTTTGTTATAGTAAAATCTTTCTTCTAAATACACTTTAAATAAGGTCAGAAACATGTATGAAAATATAATTTTAGTTCCTAAGTTTTTTGCCCACAATCTTCAAAATAGAACTTTCGAATTTCTTGTCTTTTTTTACTGCTGATGTCTTTCACGAGATCGCAATATGACAATGGTAGGTCGCGTCACTGCAAGTATAAAAATTCATAGAATTACTTCTCATTTTTTGGAACCGGTGTATCTGCTTGTGACAGAACGCAGTTTTCATTGTCGATTTGTGCTGATATGTGCCGCTTTAAAATAATTAGTTTTCGGCACCTAAATGTGTTACAATACGTACGATTTTCAAGTGGATGGCTGACATATAATAAATATAAAAACAACATTGCTGTAATATAATATTAATGTCGAGTGAAACGAGAAATCACATGCTGCAGGCGCACAACATATAATCTATTAATAATACAAAAAATTGCAAGAAAAAAACAATATGACAAAAAAATCAAGAAGTTATGAAAAAAGTTATTACATTTTTTGTTATATCCGCTTTTGTAATTTTTAATATTACAATTACAAATGTTCTTAAGAACAAAACTAGATATTGTTATTGACAAAACTGTTAGTTACATTCCAATGGGAATGGTGTGAAATTCCAAATTTGGATTGAATTTTGAAACTATTGTTTTTTGCAAAAAATCAACAAAAATTAAGTGTCGTCTCAATACTTTTGTAATAAAGACGATTTTAATGTTGATACACATCGCACTATTCTTGGGAAGCCGAATTACCAAGAATCATATTTTGGGCATTGAAAGACTTAAACGTAGTGTATATTTTCGCAATTATATTAATAGTGTAATAACACATCCACAATATTTTATTTGTAATAATTGTTATAATTAATCAGTGTAATTACTGTGTCTATTCTGCAAATTAACGTAATTTTAATTGCGCCCAAGCACAAACCCGCTTTCTCCGTGTCCAGTGTTTGTTTCGTTTCGTACTCAGAAGATGGGAATAATGAGGTCTATGTTTTCACAAACACTTATGTTTTTAAAAAATAATCGAAGACGTAAAATCGATTTTTTAAAAAGTGTTTGATTTTTGTTCTTTTAATAATTTTGCGTTCGAATATTTTCTGAATGGTTGAGTTTTGAATAGAAAAATGTCTTCGAATGTTTGTCAGATAAAAACTTGTTAACAGTTTTTTATATCCAAAATTTGTATAAATTTTCATATCCTAGAGACTTTGTTAAAAAATCATTTAAAATCCAGCTTTCGTCGATAATGAAAAGCAACATACATTTTATCTTAATCCCTTCAGAAAAAAAAATTGTTAAACGACATGATGCACTTTTTGACTGTTTGGAAGGTATACCAATTAGAATTACACATGCACCAACATCGAATTACCCCCCCTCCCCGATGAAACATCAATGGTTACTACTACAATATAGTGTTTACAACTGGTTTGGAGGCGATGTTTCATGGTTTGGAGGCGCGCATTTAAATAAATAGAATTGTACTTTAAATAGTAGATTAAGCAAACGAAGTGACTCAAAGAATAAGCCGTACTATGTTTAATGTTGATGGTGAAATTTTGAAGGCCCAAGCCTTGCTAGTAACTTTGAAATGAGCGAGGAAAGGAGATTCAAATTGACGTTTTTTTAACTACCTCCACCACAACTAACTAATCTGCGTTTTTTTAATCACCCAAACTTACTCCCAGCCATTTCACAACCTGTTCCATTAGCAAAGCCGTTTCTAAAAATACTCCATAGAATTCTGCCCGCTCTGTCCTGCCCGTTTTTCGTATCACTGAGCCCGCAACAACGTAATATCTCAATGCGCGAGCTTTTTAAACCATAAAGCAAACATTAATACTTTTTCTGTCCACAATATGACATTTTTAATATATTAGTAAGTTACATAAATGGTAGTTCTTATATCCAAAATTCTGTATTTCTAGAATCAGTAACTTTCGCAAATGGATTCAGAGA
>BOPP01000144.1:744717-761253 GCA_017312745.1 Gryllus bimaculatus
CCTCCTTCGCCTTCATTCTCCTGCTGAAGGCCCATGCCTCCTCCGCCTTCATCCTCCTCCTGAAGACCCATGCCTCCTTCGCCTTCATTTTCCTCCTGAAGACCCATGCCTGCTTCGCTCTCATCTTCCTCCTGAAGACCCATGCCTCCTTCGCCTTCATTCTGCTACTGAAGGCCCATGCCTACTCCGTCTTCATCGTCCTCCTGCAGACCCATGCCTCCTTCGCCTTGATCCTCCTCCTGAAGACCCATGCCTCCTTCGCCTTCATTCTCCTCCAGTAGGCCCATGCCTCCTCTGCCTTCATTGTCCTCGAGAAGGCCCACGCCTTTCTCAACTGCATCCTCCTCCTAAATGCCCATGCCTCCAACGCCAGCATTATCCTCCTCTCTATCACCTTCTTCATTTTCTAGGTCGGCGCTTCCGTCGCCATCTTCTTTGCCCCCCCCCCTATTTTCGTCACCGTTGCCGTCACTGTCGCCGTCACAGTCGCTGTCACCATCGTTTTCGCTGTCGCCGTCGTCGTCGTCTTCATTTTTGTCGCGTCTTCGTCGCCGTCGTCGTCTTTGTTGTCGTCGTCGTAGAAGTAACATGTCTTACTGCTCCTCCTCCACCTCCTCCTCCTCGATATCCTCCCAGTTCGCGTCGTCGTCATCTGAAAATATCGTGAATAAATAATTTGTGTTTAAAAAATGCCCACACGAACGCTCTATCACACACACACACACACACACACACACATATATATATATTTATTATATATATATATATATATATATATATATATATAATATATATATTATATATATATATATATATATAGAAGAGAGAGAGAGAGAAGAGAGAGAGAGATAGAGAGACAGAAGAGAGGGAGAGAGAGGAGACAGACAGACAGACAGACAGACTGACAGATGAGAGCCCCAAAGCTGTTCTGCTGAGATCAGACCAAATTGCTTTCATACGAGTGTTAAACTGTCATAACGTATCTAGACCGTGTCAGGAGTTCCCTATCACTCCGTCTGCACACGCCCCATGGCAATCATAGAGCCTATATATATATATATATAATATATATATATATAATATATAGAAGAGAGGAGAGAGGGCAGAGAGAGATTGAGAGATAGAGAGAGAGAGAGAGAGAGAGAGATAGACAGACAGACCGACTGACAGATGAGAGCCCAAAACTGCCTGCTGGAGATCAGACAAATTGCTGTCATACGAGTGTAAACTGTCATAACGGTATCTAGGCGTGCCAGGAGTTCCCTATCACTCCGACTGCACACGCCCCATGGCGTCATAGAGCCTCCACCAGCTTAAACAATGACTTGTTGACATGCACGGTCCATGGATTCATAAGATACCCGGACACATCCTTTCGCACGAAACAATGTGAACCAAGACTTGTTAAAACACTGGCAATATGTATTCAGACCTAAAAAAAAAATTTAAAAAAATGTCGGTGTTGGCTGCTCCAGGCGCGGCATTGCCAAAACGTTGTGACGTGCAGTCATCAAGAGTATGCAATGGCTCCGGAACCGGGCTATATGTGGAAGGGTTGCACATCTGTCACGTGTGATGTTTCTCTTCAGTCTGAAGAAGATTTTATGTTTTACTGTATTTCCAATATTCACGGTACACGCGTGAAATGGTCTTGCCGGAAAGTCCAACTTTTAACGCGACCTCGGAAATGCTAAGTCCCTTCTCTCTTGCGCCGACTATGACAAGGTCAAACGTAATTAAATCATAATAACCTGCCGTGGTAGCGGCAATGACCGATCTAAAAACTGTGCCAGACTCTGGAAGTCTTATATAGTCGTTCATGATGGAAGCGCCGTATTCTGATTCGTTCCAGAGCTCTTTATTTCAATTCACAAGGTTGTACCAATTTTTTGGCTCTTCAGTGTATATAGCTTAATATATTAAAATGTCCAGGAACGCGGCAGAAACTAATAATTTAATTTAATTGAAAGGTATGTATTTATATTACAAATATTTACTTAGAATATAAATCACTTATAATAATATAAATAATCAACAAGAAATTGGTTTACATGTTGATTGGTGGTTTTCCTGTTTATTCTGTTAATTCATAAAAAAATTAAAAAGTTGAATTGAGAATTATTTAATTTTCCAGTTCCCTCCTTTATCAAGTGTAAATGTATATCATTAAAAAAGAGTCAATGCGATTTAAAATGAATATTTAGAAGAATATTAATCGATTGCGCTGTTCTGAAGCATTATAATAAATAATAACTCTTGCGTACCTGCCATCTCAGAGCTCAAGTAGTACGCTCCCATCATGTAGGCCAGAACGCGTTCGCAGAGGAACATCGTGCCGCTCTCTACCAGCACCGTCTATCAAGCTGCCTTCTCTGGAACCGGGGCTGTCTCTGAGGTTACCACTCGGGCCAAGAATGGCGCTGCGCGACAAATCATATGACAATCAACACAGTGATTGTTGTTTTACAGTAAAACCTGTCTACGAATGAACCTGATGGAAGCTTACAACAATTGCAGTTTTCAGATTTCCGTCTTACAGAGGGTAGTCACAATTGTGGACTGGTTATTTCCATCAATCCCGTTGTTTTAATAAGGATTCCTTAAGTAAGGAAGTTGTTTATATTTCTTAATTTGTACATTTACAGAGCCTGTGTATACATACACTTATTTTGTATTTTTCAATACATTAATTATTTTCATTAAAACAGTAGGTATTAATTACTCAGCATTACTTCAATTTCTTGCATTAATCTTATACTTTAAATTTACATGATACCAGAAATGCATATACGTATTTCATACCTGTACTATTGTGTTGGCTAAGTAACATTTTAACATCTAATGGTAAAAATATCTTAATTTTCTTCAGTCCTTTAAATATTCCCTTCCCTCTTTGTATTCTGTGCATTGTCATATAACATGATTTAAATCCTGAGTATAGTATTCACACGAGCATGTTGGATCAGATGTTAATTTAACTCTAAATAATGAATAGATTAAACTATAATGACCAGCTCTACCTCGGTTCACCATTGAAGCAATATCTCTCTAAATAGATTCCCAGTTGAAATCAAGGTCTCTCTGCCTTTTTGAAACGATGTAAAATATTCCTTGCCTTTGGTGTTAGCTGCTTGCTTAATACTTATGATCGTTCCTTTCTAGCACTGCTCTTAAAAATATTATATAAGTTAGAATGAAGGTATTTTTAGTTTTGAAGGTATATTACATGTAGCATTTTTTGCCAACACGTCAGCCATTTCATTTCCAATAATACCTTGTGTCCAGGTATCCATATAAATATTAACCCTGAAGTAATTATATGCATGAAATTCCTTTTAGCTTCTTTTGTATATCTAGTAAATAATAGTTAGACATTATATTCACTCTTCCATCTTCTCTCGCGCTTCTTCACCCCCGCCGTTCTCTCGGCCTGGCTTTCGGCCCCACCGCTCGCCACGCGCAGCGCTCCCGCCCCGGCGGAGGCGCAAAGCTGCTATCGACCGCCGCCAAGCGTTCCCGCCAGGGTCGCTGCCGGTGCCTGCCGCGTGGCCAAGGCCTGCGAATCTTTCCGCTGCCAACGTGGGCGCGCAGGTGGCTTCGCGCATCCGGTCGGGAATCGCCCGATTGCATCCAGCAGTAGGGTTATCGTCACATCCGTTTCTTTAAAACCTCCCGTTTGACTACCAGAGAGGACATAAACCGATTACATCCCGGCCGATGTTTTCGGAAGGGAAAGGCGAAAACAGTTTTGTTAGTCAGGTAAATGTTCTCGCGCCAGTTGAGAGAAAGCCTTGAAGAGGTAAAAATGTAGCAGAATGTACTAAACTAGGTATTAATCTAAACTAAATAATCTTAGTTTAATTCTGGCGTGGCGAAAATCTGAGCTGCCAACGTGGCTTCACGCATCCAGTTGGGAATCTCCCGATTGCATCTCGCAGTCGTATTCCGTCACATCCGTTTCCTAAAACTCACGTTTGATTACCAGAGACGACATAATCCGATTCCATTCCGGCTGGTGTTTTGGGACGGGGAAGGCGAAAACAATTTAGTTCAGGTACCATTGATGAGAAACGCAGGGATGTTCTCGCATCAATAGCGAGAAAGCCTCAAGGTACGAATGTACGAAACTATGTATGTAACAGTCTAATATAATTATTCTTTTTCTAACTGCGTCATGGCGAAAGTCTGCGAATCTTTCGGCTGGCAACGGCTTTACACATTCGGTCGCAAAAGGCCCGATTGCATCCCGTGGTCGGGTTCCCGTTACATCCGTTTCCTATAAGAACCTTTCACAATTTGGCTACTTGAGAGGGCATAGCCCGATTGCATCCCGACTGTTCTTTTGGGATGGGGAAGGAGAATTCTATTTAGGTTCAAATCTTGAGTAACGAAAATAGAAGATCTCGCACGAGTAGAGAGAAAGCCTCAAAGAGGCAGGAACGTATCAGAATATACTTAAACTGCGTATGAATCAAACTAAAATATTCTTATCTTAATTCCGTCGTGGCGAAGGTCTTCGAATCTTTCCGTTGCGAGCGTGGGTGCTGAGGTGGCTTCACGCATCGGGTCTGCAATCGCCGATTGCGCCCGGCGGTCGGCACTGATTCACACAAGTTTCCTATAAGCTCACGTTTTACTACAGGAGTAAACATAGTCCCGTTTCATTTCAGCACGAGGTTTTAAGACGGGAAAAGAGGAAACAATTTAGTTAGCTTTAATTCATGAGAATCACAAAGAGATGTTATCGCACCAGTCGAGAGAATGCCACTGAAAGAACGAATGTAGCAAGAATATATGAAATTATGTATCAGTCTAATTAAAATATTCTTATTTTAACTATGTCTTGACGAAAGTCTGCGAATCTTTCCCCTGCCAACAGCTTCACACATCCGGTCGGCAATCGCCGATTGCGTCCCGCAATCGGCATTGAAACACATCCGATTCATAAAAATTCACGTTTGACTACAGGAGAGGATTGCATTCTGGCCGGTGTTTTGAGACGGGGAAAGCGAAAACAATTTAGTTAAGTCCCCGAAAAACCCGCCAAGACATCAACAGATATCGAGCAATGTCAAAGCATCTTTGGCATAGCCGCCGCGTATGCTAGTTCAAAGAGTCTCCACCACCTGGGCGCTTAGGACGAGTCTCGGCTGGGAGGCCGGTGGGACTGTGGGATGGTGCGCTGCTGGTAGAAGATGTGTGGTAAAAAAAAAAGCGAGCTGACGTGCAGGTCGCCATCGGATCTCTCCATGACTGGGGAAAGATCACTGCCCCCTTCTCTAGATAAAAATACACTACACTTTCGGGACTAATGACTTCAGCAGTTGACGTACTCGGAATCATTAATCAATCAACTAGATTTCACCGAATGGCAGTAAGAATTGTCTATTATAATTACTTCATTGAATTTTAATCTGTGAAGTTCCTGAAATAAAACTTAACCTGTGAATAATGTTATGTGCAACATTATGTGTACCTTGTAAATATATTTTTATCGTGTCACTTCCTATTAGTTGCTCTGTCAAAAATGTATTGGCCAAATATCTTGCAAAGAATGTGTCTGCCAAACTCCACATACGTTACTTAGTTTCTCTAACCTGAAGGCACAAGAAAATTAGAACATTCTAAAAATCCTTTGAATTTCTCTGATAGTTGTTCCCAGTTAGTTCAATATACTCCAGAATACCGAGAAAATGTCTTTTATAATATTCTTTGAATTCGCTGGCATTCTGAGCTACGGGACCCGATGACATGCTGAGAAACTAGTACAATACAGAGGAAGCCCGACTAGAGACTTTTATAAAAGATTCATTAATTATTACGCGTAAAATGTTTTCTGTGAAAATGAATGATTACTTTGTACTTTAATTAGAAAACCTTTCTTTGATGTTGTAGAAATAATACATCAAACTGAAGATTTGCTCTGAATATAAATTTCTGTCCTTAATAGCACGTATTAGTGTGAGATGTATTTCATTACACGACAGTAATTGGCTAGGAATAAAATAGAACAAGAGTACAAAAAGCCAGTATCATGAAAGCATCTGATAGAAGGACATTTTAAAACCAAGAAACATCCAAGTCACAGAATCTTGATAACAGGTTTCCGTGTTCGACCCTTAAGTATATTACAAGAAACACTTATTCATTCTGGCACACGTTCTTGAAAAATGTTTTCAGATTTGTACATTGCAAAAAGTATGGCAATAGGCTGATATAATAAACTATTGTTTTTTACATTCTCGCACATACTTCATAAGAAGATTGTAATCGTGCGCCGGATACGGGGAATTCTCGGTAGAAAAACTTCTATTACCCGGCCCTGGTAACGAAAAAGTGGATAAATCCTGATCCTCTGTAATTACTTTCATGTTGTGAGGCAAGAATCCATGTTTAGTGGCATTTTGGTACCGAAAAATTGATAGTAGGCAAAACGTCTGTCAGCCAGTCCGTCCATTTGTGGACAACGCTAAAGCCTAAAGATAAGCACTAAATATGGTTATGTTCAATTTTTCGAAATTTTGAGTTATTGTTGTGTAATTCTGCGAAAGAAATGGGCAATTATAAATTTCATAAAACAATTTGTTTCTCAAAAAAAGTTTTCTAGTTTTTCTTTAAATTTTCTCCTTCTATGTATGAAAGGGTGGTAAAAATTTGGTGCTAGTAAAATTTTCGGCAATTGTGACAATTACATTTTTAAGAGTCAACCTGACTTTGACCCTCACTGCATTTCTATAGCGTTGTGGTATGGCTTGATTGTGAGTAAACTCTGAGGACCTCATTTCTAGTTTCGGTGCGGCAAATAATTTTTGCTGGTTGAATATTTTTGCTTGTTTAATATAATGGAGCAGTAAGAAATAATGAGAGAAAGTATATGCAGTTATCACAACCACTACTTAGTTAAGTTCTCTCTTTTTATTTCAGTTAACAATTAATATTATGATTAAATTTGTTCAAATAATTGGTTGCCTCATCCCGGATTTGGACCCGGGCCTTCTGGATTAGGCCCAGCTGCACTTACCACTAATTTACCGAGACAACCAATTGTTTGAACAGTGTTCATGAGTGTGATTATCGCTCGTAGTATGTATATATAATTGCCACCAATCCATCACATTGCGTACATATATATTTGTGTATAATTATGTGTATATATAATTGTCACCATCCCGTCACAATGCGTCAAACAATGTGACGGGATTGAAGACCATTTTATAATTAATATTATGCCATTTTAGTATGTACAGTACACGCAAAATAGAGAAAGTACTTCTTTTACGTTTATGAGACAATTGTATCAGAATAAAACATAGCGTAGTACAGTTGTCCACAATATTCTGAAAAATATTTACAAAAAACTAATAAATCCAAACCTCAAAATTTTTTATACAACTACAATTTCACCAAATAAATCCATCAACAATCATCTAATTTGCATTCTATTTTCTACATATAATTAAAAAACATTTCATTTTTTAGAGGTGTCAGTACCCCAAAATGAATCGAAAACACCTTTGCTCCAATTCGTTTCACATGCGACGCCACCTCTCTCAACATCAGCAAGATATCATGTGTCGCTGGCCGTCAGCGATTCCGCAGTGGGCTGCACCGGAGCCCCGCAGTCGGGCGAGGTGAGGCGAAGGGTGAAATATGGGCCGCGAAATGCAGTCGGACGCAGATGGACGTCCAGCCGTCACTGGGTGACGCGCCGTTCCATCACCGGCGTTGAACGGAAACCTCGCCGCCGCCGTCACCACGAGCGGGCTGCGATTTCCTGCTACCTCAAGCCCGTTCGCGTTCGGGTTGAATCGACGTTTTGGATCCTGCGATTTCAAACCACAGACACTATCGTAAAATTGTTTTTAGTATTAGAGAGAAATATATTTGTGATCGATTTGCATCAACGTTGAATTCTGCGATTTCAAACCACAACCACAGCTATCGATTTCTTTAGTATTAAATAGAAACATTCTGGTTTCTTTGCAACAACGTTGGTTCCTGTGGTTTCAAACCCCAGACATAGCAATCAAAAATTGCTTTTAGTACTAGATAGAAGTATATTCGTGATCGATTTGCATCAACGCTGGCTCCTGCGATTTGAAACCACAGACATTATCAAAAAAAAATTTTTAGTATTAAATAGAAATATATTCGTCTTTGGTTTGCATCAACGTTGGCTCCTGTGATTTGAAACCACAAACACAGCTATCGATATTTTAGTATTAAATAGAAATATATTGATATTTGGTTTGCATCAACGGTGGCTTCTGCGATTTGAAACCACAGATATAGCTATCAATTTTGTTTCGGAATTAAATAAAAATATATTCTGGTTTGTTTGCATCAATGTTGGCTGCAGCGATTTCAAACTCCAGACACAGCTATCAAAAATTGTTTTTAGTATTAGATAGAAATATATTGATATTTGGTTTGCATCAACGTTGGCTCCTGCTATTTGAAACCATAGACACTATCAAACATTTTTTAATATTAAATAGAAATATATTGTATTAATGTTTGTTTTGCATCAACGTTGGCTTCTGCGATTTGAAACCACAGACCTAGCTATCAATTTTTCTTTTAGTATTAGATAGAAATATTATAATGATAATAATAATAATAATAATAATTATTATTATTATTATTATTATTATTATTATACGACCACTACCAGGATTAGGCTTGGTGGCTTGATCCGTCCCCAATATATTCGTATGCAGGGGCGAATACAGAGACAAATTTTTGGAGGGTAAATTCAAAGTGATTTCGTCGAATGTGCCATTACAGATTTTGTAAAATGTCGCAGGCTTCACTCAGCTCGTGCTGCGATAAAATTTGATTATCCGATATTTTTGTTTGATAGTTTCGTGACAAGTTAAAATTAATAGTTACTGATGAATGTTAGGGAGGAAATATCTCTCATTGCCCTCCCTATGGATCAGCGCCTGATATATGTTATCCCTCCATTATATTGGAAATGTAATGATGGTGCTTTTATAAAGACTGTCGTAAAAGGATACGAATTATGATCCCTAGTCACATTTGAACTATTTTATTGTATACCAGCAAAAGAAAGGAATTTTTTGCATGAAATCGTTCATAGTCGGGCATTTTAAAGCCCAAATGATAACATATTAGCATTTTACAGTACGAATGATTGCTTCATCACACATTCAGCCAATCGCAGAAAGAGAATCTTAGGAAGGTACCGTTAAACGTTTTCTCGAACAGATGTCCAATATCCGAGATTTACAAGAAAGTTGTGTCGCAAAATTAAGTTTGATTCTCTTGTCAATTTTGAATACTGTTATACAAAAAATAGCGTGTGCAACTCGTTTATAATATTTCTTTATTTTATTCGTACAAATGTAAAACGTTGCTTGTTAGTTTCAATTTTTTCAGGCTAAACTCCTCAGGTACCCGATAGCACATCCTAAATTCCAATTTGCAATATGTTTTACAGATTTAAGTCAAAAACCTCGTTGACGGAAGTAGATCAGTACGCTACTTTTTGCCTGAAATAAGCCACATGAACTTGAAGTTGTTATTGGTGATCATACAATGATATTTTCTATAAAGGTTCGGTTAAAAAGAACTTGGAATGTAGTTCTTAGGGACGAAATAGAATATTAGAGGCAACTAAGTGATCGTAAGTTCGAAGGGTTAAAAGAGGTTTACATGTTTTCATTCTAGGACAACGATCATTAAAATATTTCAGAGAAGGCAGTGAGAACTGCTAACGATTAATTCCCATTATACTCATTCATTCCCACTACTCCCATTACAGTCTCTTGATTCGTATTTGTTCGGTCCGAGTTCCCTGTTGCATACTAATAACATGCATTGTGGGAATTATAGAGTTAGTTGAATATTGTGCTGCTCTACTTTGGAACAAATTGCATTTATAGTAATGACGAAATTTGCATCATGTGTAATTCAAGCCTTGTAATTACACTAGATATTTATTGATATTAGTAAGAAAAAATCGTTTGGGAAATAAAAATCGCGGTTTGAATTATTTACGATTCGATTATTTACGTTTCGCCAAAATACTCATATTTATCAATGAAGATGATGCATACTATTATCCTGCATTAATCATTTGTAATCCTGTTTTATTGCAGCACACTTCATTAAAGAATACTCTCAAAACAGAAGAACGAAGTTTAATAATGAGAACTACAAAATTTTACACTATGCAATACATAAAAATATAAATTCATGATAATCCTTAAAATTTTACCTTTTTTGTATCCACATTGTTGATTTATGAAGCTTTTCATCTCTAATTAGCAATCTCCATAGTGAAAAATATCCCTCCATTCCTCGTACAGTCGAATAAGACAGCGAATAAGAGAAAAAAGGAAAACAAAAATAAGAAATAAAATGCACGAAAAATAAAGAGAACTCTAGCCAGAAAAACAGAAGAAAGCTGAATGTAGAAAAAAGAAAATACTAATGAAACAAAAATTACAAAAGGAAAAACAAAAAAAGAAGAAAATAAATAAGAGGAAAACATGGCAAACAAGAAATGAACAGACGGGCGGATAGTTAAGTTTTCTAGAAAGGAAAAAATCACCGGAACAGTGAACTTTCTTTAAAATCTCGAGACATAAAAATCTTGCAAAATATTCCATTTTAAAAAATTTTATTTCATTGTTTAATTGAATTATTTTCTTTAATTATTTTTAATTTATTTACTTCTTAAATTGATTTTTTCTTTAGTTTATTTATTTCTTTATTTCATTTATTACTTTATTTCATTAATTTCTTTAATTGATTTATTTCTCTAATGGATTTATTTCTTTCATTGATATACTTATTCAATTTCTAGCTTCCTTTACTCTTTCTTTTTTATCGATTTACTTATTGGTTACAGATTTATTTATTTATTTAAATTATTATTAATTGAATCTTTTTTTTTGCTTCTGTAACTTCCATTTAAGCTAATTTAAGAAATTGTAAAAGGTGAAAGTAACGTTTCGGGGCCATACTAAATCCTCTAAAAATTAAAATCTATAAAGTAAATTAGAAGCAAGTAGTTCTCGCGCAAACAGCCCGCGCACAAATGCACTGTGCCTAGCTCCGTTGATGGCTTCGCCTGGTGCAGCCTCCTGGCGGTCGGAGGGCGGCGCATCGATTTTTCGGCGTCGTTAGCGCAGGAGGTGCGACCCCCAAGCCAAGCTGCCCCCCCCCTTCGCTTTGACAGGCGCACCCGCACCCGCGCGCAATGCGTTTGCTCGCTGAGGCGCCCACGATGCTGCTCGAGTGGTAATTTAGCGCGGGGATTCTCAAATGTTTTCTTCTTCCGTCGATCCCCTTTGTTCAATCTCGCGATCGAATTCGCTACCGGGAACTCGCAGCCTCTTCATTGTTTTCTACCCACGCAGGCTTCCGTATTCAAGGGAATTTTCCTACCATCACCCACAACCCAATGATTGATTGATTGATTCGATTGTTATTCCGCGCGCATCAACTGTTGTTATTAGTCCGTAAGGGTAGTACATTGCTCTAAGGTGGCGCTGGGTGGCGGTTTAACGTCGGATAAGCGGGTTCTTCCCAAACCAGGTATCTCCCACCAGCGGGGTACCGCTGAACCCCGGACAAGCCCTCAGCTCCCGCCAATCTCCCGGCATGTGTTATAGTGAAATGCATGTTAGTGTGTGTAAGGGGTGAGGATATGATAAGGAAGAGGTAGAAAAGATCGCGCAATGTTCGGGGCCCGTTTGTAATGATACTGCTACGGCATTCGCCAGAGGCTTCTAAGCACTAAGGGGCTTCCTCATATATTTCGAAAAATTGGGGAAGAAAAATCGCGCGCAGTCATTGGTCTGGTTGATTGAGTAAGGCTCCGACATTCGCCTGATGTTGTTCGAAGAAATTACGGAAAACTACCGATCAGATCAGAGCAGCCGGTCGCAAGAATTCTTCTTCTGACTAAATTGAACCTAGCTGACAAGCTAGATATAAAAATCCTGCCAACGTCTGAATTCGAACATAGAAACTCCCGGTCAGAAGGACTGCAGTGACATCATTTGTTGCACTGAGCCATCTCTCCCGGTACCACCCATTTATTAAATTATCTTCTCAACAACTACTCCATTTTTTCTGCGCATTTTTCTCGAATTCAGCAAATTGTGGATATAAAGATGGTCTAAGTTCCATTTTCGGAAAAATACCTGTATTTACAAAAAAAAACAAACATTGTTAGCAACTACATAACCAACCAAACCTTCAACACCAACTACATAACTGGTGATGAACATTTTTGTTATTTAGTAAAATCTTTCTTCTAAATTACACTTTAAATAAGGTCAGAAACATGTATTGAAAATATAATTAGGTTCTCTTAAGTTTTTTGAAATCTTCAAAATAGAAATTCGAATTTCTTGTCTTTTTACTGCTGATGTCTTTCACGAGATCGCAATATGACAATGGTTAGGTCGCGTCACTGCAGTATAAAATTCATAGAATTACTTCTCATTTTTGACCGGTGTATCTGGCTGTACAGAACGCAGTTTTGCATTGTCGAATTTGTGCTGATATGTGAGCTTTAAAATAATTAGTTTTCGCACCTAATGTGTTACAATACGTACCGATTTTACAAGTGATGGCTGACATATAATAATATAAACAACAATTGCTGTAGGAGTGAAACGAGAAATCACATGCTGCCGTAGCACAACATTTAATCTATTAATAATACAAAAAATTGCAGAAAAAAACAATATGACAAAAAAATCAAAGAAGTTATGAAAAAAAGTTATTACATTTTTTGTTATATCCGCTTTTGTAATTTTTAATATTACAATTACAAAATGTTCTTAAGAAACAAAACTAGATATTGTTATTGACAAAACGTTAGTTTACATTCATGGGAATGGTGTGAAATTCCAAATTTGGATTGAATTTTGAACTATTGTTTTTGCAAAAAATCAACAAAAATTAAGTGTCGTCTCAAATACTTTTGTAATAAAGAGATTTTAATGTTGATTACATCGCACTATTCTTGGGAAGCCCTGAATTACCAGAATCATATTTTGGGCATTGAAAGGAAAGTAGTGTATATTTCGCAAATTATATTTGTATAGTGTAATACTACATCCACAATATTTTATTTGTAATAATTGTTATAATTATCAGTGTAATTACTGTGTCTATTCTGCAAATTAACGTAATTGTAATTGCCGCCCAAGCACACCCGCTTTGCTCCGTGTCCTAGTGTTTCGTTTCGTTTCGTACTCAGAGATGGGATAATGAGGTCTATGTCTTCAAAACACTTATGTTTTTATAAAATAATCGAAAGACGTAAAATCGATTTTTTAAAAGTGTATGTTTGTTCTTTTAAATACAATTTTTGTGTTCGATATTTCTGAATGGTTGATGTTTTTGAATAGAAAAATGTCTTCGAATGTTTGTCAGATAAAAACTTGTAACAGTTTTCTTATATCCAAAATTTGTATATAATTTTTCATATCCTAGAGAACTTTGTTAAAAAATATTTAAAATCCAGCTTTCGTCGATAAATGAAAAGCACATACATTTATATTAATCCATTCAGCAAAAAAAATTGGTTAAACGACATGATCATTTTTGACTGTTTGGAAAGGTATATCTCAATTAAGAATTAACACATGCGACCAACATCGAATTACCCTCCCCCTTCCCCGATGAACATCAATGGTTACTACTAAAATATAGTGTTTACAACTGGTTTGGAGGCGATGTTTCATGGTTTGGAGGCGCGCATTAAATTAAATAGAATTTTACTTAAATAGTAGATAAGCAAACGAAGTGACTAAAGATAAGCCGTACTATGTTTAATGTTGATGGTGAATTTTGAAGGCCCAAGCCTTGCTAGTAACTTTGAAATGAGCGAGGAAAGAGATTCAAATTGACGTTTGTTTTAACTACCTTCACCACACTAACTTAATCTGCGTTTTTTAATCACCAAACATTACTCCACCCATTTCACACCTGTTCCATTAGCTAAAGCCGTTTCTAAAAAATATCTCCATAGAATTCCTGCCCCGCTCTGTCCTGCCCGTTTTCGCATCACTGAGCCCGCAAAACGTAATATCTAAATGCGCTGCAGCTTTTTTTAAACCATAAAGCAAACATTAATACTTTTTCTGTCCACAATATGCATTTTTAATATATTTTAGTAGTTACATAAATGGTAGTTCTTATATTCCAAATTCTGTATTTCTAGAATCAGTAACTTTCGCAATGGATGTCAGAGAGTAAATCACTTCTTAAATGATAATATAAGACATAGTAAGCTTTAATGTAGTGTACAACACAGGAGGTCATAACGACTATCAAATAGAAAGTGTGGATGTATGAAGTCGTCGGAAAGGGGAAGTGAACAATTCATTGAGATTACGTGAAGGTTAAACGGTGTAAAGGGAGATAAGAGACTCTCGGTAATAATATCAATATCAAACTCTCGGATGGCAAAGTAAATATTCAATTTTGATTTTTAATAATACTACAGGAATTTCAGACTACATTGTTATATATTTCGTTTAATTCAATTTTATTACGTAATTAACTCTAATTAATACTAAAATTAATTAACCAACCCCAACAAATTTTTATGCTTTTGTTCATTGATCCTTGGGTTTTTAAAGGAGACCTGTTAATACACAATGTGAATTCAATTACAAATGAACATTATCAAGAGGAATTGCATGTATTTTAATTAAACATGTCACGAAATAATTTAATAAATGTGGTTAGACGATTTGTAATATAGCCTATTCCATTCTACATGTTGTAATAAGCTCAACCTCAAAGCTTCACAAAGGATTGATGGGTTCTTCGTAAAAAGAGAGAAGTAAAACCTCATTACAACATGGGTCCGGGAAAAGAGAATAATAGGGTTATGAAGGGTATTGTTTTGTGTGCCATATCACAAAACGTTTAAGTGCCGAACATCAATTACAAGAAATGTCCGAACTATTTTACCACTCGCCTCGAAAGAACATGTCTCTTCTCATTTTCGCATTGAATGTTGAACATGGCCAAAAATACCTAGTGTAGTGATTATGATGAGCGAAAAAATAATAATTTCAGGTGAAAAAACAACCCATCTTCTTCTCCACAATTAGATAAACAAATCTCTCTACAGAATTTTGCTAAAAACCGCATTCTCCCTCCACAGCAGTTTCTTAACTTCTACTACAAAGTCTAGAAGGTTGCTTGTCGAAGCGCTAACATTTCTATTGCAGGAGAAAACCTCTTTTCTTGAATACGAATATAATAATAAAAATAAAATACGAATATTTGATATGATGGAGTTACAGTGCATATTACGATTCTATATCACGCTCACCCTGAGATCAATTCCCATCTCGCCAGCCGACATTCAAAATTTAAATGTATTCGCTGTTACAGATCTGATAACGCAAACCTCCTTATTCAATAGCGTTTCAACCCTTGACAATGAGAATAAAATATCGATGGCATTCATAACAGGTAGATATTAGAGTCTTATTTCTAATACTGATTCATTTGTTCCTTCCAGAATGATGAATTCAAAATTACTCAACTGGAAGCAGTGGCGCAATAGCAATACCTTTTGTCGTTGCATCAACGTTGTACGGGAAGTCTTTAATTCAAGTCTTGGTAGTAGCAGATTTTAGACTCAAGCTACACAATGGGATAGAATTCAACCACTGACCGGCTTAACCACAATCATCTGTATTGGATTCAACCAATCGCAGTGGAAATACAGAGGCTGGTTGCTCAGGCAGGTAATTTTTTCGTTAATTGTTTTTCGTTCAAAACCAGATAAATGCCGGAGCAGACTCATCACACACAGGCCACAGACCACGCACAAACTTTCCTCTGATCCTTCCCTTATCTTTATCCCACTTTCCCTTCTCTCTCTCTCTCTCACTCAATATTTCCTTTCTCACTCACTCACTCTCTTGTCTCTCTCTCTCTTTTCTCTCTACTCTCTCTCATCCACACCCATATCCGCACTCTCACATCCATCTAAACAAACACAAATGTACTCAAGTACACGCAATTCACTTACACACATGTCGGAGATTATTCGGGAGGTTGTAACTTTTCCTGGATAAAACATTGACCCGCAGGGGAAGGATGGCGATATCCGGCGCCAACCAACCGTCGGCTAGCGGGGTTTTCTCGAAGCAGGCATCTCTCACAGAGTGACTTCGTCTCAAACGGGACAAGCTCTAAACTCCCGACCGGTCTCCAAGCACGTGTAGTAATGTAGTACATGTTAGTGTGTGTGTGTGTGTGTGTAAGGGGAGAGGATAGGAGAAGGAAAACGTAGGAAAGATCGCGCGCGGTCCGTGGCCCATTTGTTAGGGTACTGCTCCGGCATTCGTCTGGTGCTGATCGGAGAAATCACAAAAAACTACCGATCAGAGCAGCGAACCACTACAATTCTCCTCCAGGCCCTGAATAAATTCGACCTAACTGAAAATCTAGTGTCAAAAAACCCTGCCACTGTCGGGACTCGAACCTGGAACCTCCCGGTCAGGGGCACTGCGGTGACAT
>BOPP01000144.1:777273-793265 GCA_017312745.1 Gryllus bimaculatus
AGCGAAGAGAACGATGTCTCCCGGTGTGAACCGGCGGGCGTCTCGGAAATTACGACGACAGGCGACGACAGCGCTCCAGCGAGCGTAACTCCAATTACTCCCGCGTGCGTTTAAAACGCGACGGGGGGAATCGGCGCAAAACAGACGGCCAGTATGTTTGCTGAGAGCTCGGAGGCGTGAAAACACGAGAAGGGTTGGGAAAGGAACGAGTGAGCAGGTTGTAGTTAGGGAGTTAAGGGAGAAGAACATGCTCAAACAATTGGCAGAGCCGAATAAAGTTAGGTGATAGATGGTTAGAAATAAAAATAGGAAAGAAGGAAGATATTGAAAAAGCAGAAAGTTGGAAAATGTATGGACAAAAGATGCGAAAGAACAGTGTGTCAGATAAATCAATTGCCGTCTCATTGGACCAGTTTCAGTCAGAGACATGAATTTGTCCGGGAATTATTGAACACAGCACATTACGTAAAATTGAGCAGTATGGACCGTGCGTGATCTACTACACCACGTATGTACTCGTTCTACAAAGAAGTTTTAGCTCCCGGTTAGGCACACAAGCTTTACGCTTTTATCCTCACCCCCGCCGACGAACAAGTACGCTGATAGGCTGGTATCTGAATTCCGCCAGAATGCAGTTTGCCCTCACAGCATTCAATGCTGGATGGGGCAGCCCTCACAGCTCAGCACTACTAGCTATCCAGGCTATCACTGGATAACAGTGCGCTACTCAGGTGCGCCGGGACATGTCCCTCCTCTTTGCGCAGAGTGTTGGGCCTCTGCCACGACGAAGCCGGGTGCCCCACTGGGGACTCCCGGGTCAATCCCCAAGGTTATAGGGGACCCCAAATCGCCTTCTCACTGCCTCCACCTTGAAGATATCGACGTGAGAATCGATGTGAGTATCGACGTGAGTATCGACGTGAGTATCGAAGTGAAGTTATTGGACTGTTGTACCCAAGTTGGTGGGTTCAAACCCAATCGAAGCCGTGGATTATGAAGGGCGAAAAAATCATTCGTATGCCTTCCTTCGGAGGGGAAGTAAAGCCGGCTGTCCCATGTTCGTAGATTTACTTGCATGTTAAAGATCTTCAAGCCAAAATGACGCCTCTGAGCTAAATTCAAATTTGGAGGTCTGTTTCTCGCCCAAGAAATACCTTCTTTCTCTGCTATATGAAAGGAGCGCAGCGAAATTTGCGTCGTCAGACGGAAGAGCGGGCCTGATGGTCCGAGTCTCGCCAAGTAAAATAAGGCAAATTCAATTCAATTCAATTCGATTCGATTCGATTCGATTCGATTCGATTCGATTCGATTCGATTCAATTCAATTCAATTCAATTCAATTCAATTCAATTCAATTCGATTCAATTCGATTCGATTCGATTCAATTCAATTCAAAGTTATCGGTGCCGGAATATAGGCAACTCCGACAGGGTTGTTCGTGTTCCCCGTCTGGACTTTTTATGTGAGTTTAAGATACGCCGCCCGGCCGCACAGGGGATGCCGTCTAATGGCTTCCACGCACAACCCCGCCAAAGAGTCGCCACCAGGCCACCTACTCACCGAGGACCGACCTCAGATTTCCGACGTGAGTTACGCCGTGAAGCTCAGGGTCCGGGTGGCCGCTTACATTCCTCCATCAGAAACAACGACTACCTAGGCAATCGTGGTTTCCCTTAGCGGGGCGTAAAATTGGGCAGTTGAAAGAGTATGTATTTGTTAAAATGAACTACACATGCACACAATGTAAAAAAAGTTATCAGACCCTATGTTTTAATACACTCTTCTCCATGTATGTCTATGCGTTGAATCTGAATCTGAAGCCAGAAGTGCGCAATCACTCCCAGTTTCTTTAATCGCAAAAAATAAAGTAATAATAAAATAAAAATTTTTATTACCATCTTGGTTAACAAAAATAATATGCATTGTAGTTTCTTGAAATTACTAACTATCGAAAACCAGTTGTGATGATTAGCAATACTGGGTTTATGATTTATTATTGGTCATTTCGACGAAGTATTTTTCGTGTGTAGAATGATTTTTGAATAATATTCTTTTTTTTTAATTTACAAACCAACATTTTTTGTAAACATAGTAAAAATAAAAAAACAGCCTAAAGTTATAAAATAGGTAAAAATATATAGCTCAATAAATAAATTAATACTTAAGTTTAGTCAGCAGTTTTGATGCATATCATATTTTAAAATCCAAATCTTTATCTTCTGTTTGAAAATATTCAAAGACTTACTACTTCTCAATATCATCGGTAATTGATTACATATTTGAGGCCCAATGTTCTTGATATTTGAGATTTATGAATTTGTTTTTTAAATTGCATTAGAGGCCTTACTACGTGAACAGAAATTGACAAATATAGTATAATCTCATATTTTTTGAGAAACGGTTCGCGAAGGGTGATTTAAAAATTAAGAAAGACTTATGTACTTTAATTGCCGTTTACATGGTATATTAGTATATCTCTGATCTTATGTAAATACACATTTTTTTAAATACACATTTAATTTTCTCGCTTTCGTGTGCCATACTGTTTTAATGACCCGAGTAATGGCCGACGTCCAGCCTACAGTTTTAAAATCTCCCTGCATGATGCAGAAATACATGTGACTTGTCATGAAAATGACAGTACAGTTTTGCTTCTGTGAATTGAGGGTATGGAACGCATCGCTTCAGGCATTATAGGGAAAAATGAAGTGTCTTTTTCGTGAGAATGACGCTCAATATTAAAATGTGAATGAGCAACGTAATATAATATATTTCATATAAAATAAGTCTTACATATTTTCATTATTGGTTATTTTTTAGATGAGTTCCGGTGTTTGTAATTCATCTTGTGTTATCGGCCTAGGTAAATCATTAACAAGGCCACCAGGGTAGACTGGCAAAATACCTCAGTATGGTGAGCAAAACATGATACGTTGCTCGTCAAAATAATACCACACAGATGCTATTTAAAACGCTCCAATGCATGCTTTGAAGAAAAAAATCAAAGGTATCTTTTTATAGCGGTGCACGTCCAATATGACAGTGCAAATGCGAGCGAATAGAAACCGTCTGTGATCCGCAATTGTAACTTTTATTTCGACCGAGAGCTCCTTTTCATCTTTCATATTTGTTGAGTGATATGTTGTACCCATTGTTCTTTCTTCAAAGTTTGAATGTTTGATATTTTCTCGCATGTTATGTCTCCACGGTGTTATTGGACTGGCTGTGCTTGAAATGTCGGAACGGAACGTTATCGTTTTTAGTCGTTTCATTACTTTTTGCTTTATTTACAAGGCGCATCTGCGCAAAATAAAGGCTATTCATCTTTGTGCTGTATGTACGTGCTGTGGAATAACACGTCAATAACGTATTTTCCACATTCAATGTACTTTAAACAATATGGAGATAAATAGACTTCTAATTTGTTTTGAATTCAAACCATTGAGACCCGATATTGTTATAGCCATAATGGTAGTTACACACGTTAATTGACATCGGTGATCAAAAGATAATCAAACAATAATTCTTTTTAATGTTCCTAATTGAGGTTAAGCAATGTCACTCGACCAAGGTCAGGTCAATCCCATTCTAACAAAGGGAATTGCGGAATTCCGGTGAAACAATTGCGAATAGAGAATGTTATTAATTAATTCTCTCCGTGATATTCATCTAACATTATGATTATAAAAAAAGCTTTAATAGTGTTGGTCAAATTAATTCTTCAATCAAATTCGGCTCATCAAATGTGCAAATTATTTGAAAGTTTTAAAAATATTTTTACTGAAAAATTCTACAGAGTCGTCGAAAATATTAAAATTTCCTTTCGTCATCTTGGGTGGAGTACAGAATAAAACTCGGCAACCTATATTGTCACCTCCTGAGTTATCAGTTTACTTACAGGTTCTGGTTACCGATGACTTAAGCGGAACTAAAAGAAAATACACCACTTGGTACATTAATGGTGCATTTGTAGCTGATGCTCTCAGATGTTTTTTTTGTTTTTCGTTTTCTTTGTTGCTTTCATAAATTTATATAAAGAATTGAGCGTCTTCTAATATTTAGAACAAGGGCTAAAAATTGAACTTTTGGTCCGCTATACTTGGACTGAAAGAACTGCGTGTACAAGCGGCTCTCTAAACACACGTTTTCTGTCGTCAGTTCGTTTCGCGAACAGAGTGGCGCGCTGCTGTCGCAGAGTCATCTAGGAGAGCGCCGACTTTTAATTCCATTTCCTGCCGCAGCGAGCGTGGCAGACGGGAGACGAAGACGGCAAATTGCATTGTCGGCGAGTGCATCTGCGCAACGAGAAAGCATCCGATGTCGATAGCACCCGGACGACAAGTCTGCGATTCGATTTCGGACTGTGGTGGTCGACGAAAAAGTTCACTCAAGCGGGAGGACTCGGTGTGGGGGGGGAGGGAGTGGGAGATAATGGGCGACGTGAGGAATTTCGAATTGGAACAATATGCGATCGGATTCGATTTTAGAGAGCAAGTGGGAATTGACAAAAAAGGAAATGCTGTTATGTGGAAAGGTACATTATGTGAAAAAAGTAAGAGAACAAATGCTCATTACAAGTCTGAGGGGTCACAGGGCATCAACTTGAAATCACTACACTGACCGGGACATACCAGGGTTCGAATTCCGACAAGAAAAGGATTTTCGACTCTACCTACACAGCTTGTGTCGAATTCAACCGCTGTATTAAAGAGAATTCCAGATCTGGATGCTCTGATCGGTGGTTTTCAGTGGTTTTAACAGCAAGCGGCACATCTCACCATTCATACTATCAGCGCTATCTACCGAGGAAAAACTACATTTACGTGGCTGTTGACCATAGCAGTTGAAGCCCTAGGAAACACGAATTAATCGATTAAGCAAGTTACGTAAATGTTTTGTCTTCAGAAGGAAATGAGGGGAGAATAAACAGTTATCTACTTCAAAACCGTTTCCTAAGATCAAACATTGTTTTATTTTACAACTGATTGCAATTAGTGATAAATGAAATAGATAACTTATTTTATTTTGTACTGTGCTCAATCAGAATATGGCATTTGCATTGGTCATCTTCATGACAAATGTTTATTGTTGGAGACTAGGTAAAAATCAATATCATTTGAATACGTACACATCTATATGAAAGATTTCAATATACTAAAAACGTCAACAGTACAGTTTAAATTTACAAAAATATTTAAGCTCACCATTTTAGGAGATAAGTTGATAAGAAGGCATGATGATTCAAAGGGAATACGGACAGGACTCACCTGAAAGAAAGAAAGAAATCTAATTACTCACAATATTAATAGAAAAATTACAAACTACTTTTTTCAAAATACTTTTCCCATGAAATGACTTTTCCCACAAAAAATAAGAATTAGTAAGAAAATACATATAAATTAAAAGAATTGAAAAACATTAGCGATGTTATATTATTCAATTTCTTATCAGTGAAAATCATAACTAAATATATGAACTGAATATAATAAATTAGAATGTCTTTTCAGTTTGTTTTCAATAGATCTTCATTCGTAATGTGAAACGGGCGTGCCCAACATAGAACTCTCCAGAAACTGCCCTGCCCATCAGCCGTAGAAGGAGGGTAGCCTTACCGCTAGATTATGGAACGTTCAAACCACTGTACATAAAAAAAGAGTAGACTTCAGTGGAGTCAGAAGTTTCTTCGCCGTTCTTCGTTTTTCTTGCATGGGCCGCCATTCTTCATCATACAGCGTCAGACATTTCACCTTGAATGTTGCAGCATGACGGCTTAAACGTAGACAACTGTTCTTAGGGCACAGCATTTCCTGGATACTATCGATATTTGAAAACAAATAAATGTATTGTAACGTCGTGACGTGCCCACTGGATGTCAGAAGTTGGGAGGCGGCGAGGGGGAGGGGTTGGCCATCTGGCGGCTACCAAGCTCGGAGAGTGTGGGGGCCGGGGCGTTGTTGGAACGTGGGTGTCAAAGCGGCGGGGGACGATATGTGACGACAGTCGCGTCCGACAGCGGCGGCGGGATCAAATTTGCAATGGACCCAAAATTCGTTAATGAGGGGACGCGGGCCGCCGGTCCTTGGACGACTTCATGGAGGTCGTTCACGGGATTTCTCGAAAAAGCGGCTAGCAAAGGAACGGCCGGCATTCCAGTTTGAACGGAATTGCGGTTTGGAAGGCACTTGTTGCCCGCCAGGGGTTATCGCTAGCTTTGGCTGCGAGTTGTGGCTGTTCGCCACGGGACGAGAGACTAGAGGCGGTGCTAAGGTTAGCCGCTGGGGGCCGTGTCGGGCTGGGGCGGGGATGTTTCAGGGAAGTGTAGTGCTGCAAGTGCGGCGCTAGTTCCTCAGAAGTGTAATTATTGTATAGAAACATTGCAAATAAATCTGTACATAACAACTCCGTGTCTGTGTTTCACTCGCACCCCACAATGTCCCAGTATCTACGTTAATTTTTCAAAAAAAAAAGAAAAGAAATTATATGAACTGAGTAAAGGTAAATTCACCCACATTTCACTTTCCGAAATGTCCGTACCTACAAATGAGCAGAAACAGCATTGCAGGTAGACCCAATACCAAATCTTCTTAAAAAGGTTTAAAAACAAGCATACTATTTTTTACAAAACTGACAATATTGGGAAGATGTTCTATTTTTAAAGCTATCTTTGAAATTTATATTCTCATTTCGCATGGTATGTAGCCCCTTTTGTGAAGATGTGATGCGATGGAGAGACCATCTGATGTAAATAATAGAAAATCAAAACGGGTAGTTCCAGGAAATGTGTATTAAATGTCTATGACTTGGCGCGACAGTTCGTAAACGGGCTCAGGCCTACCAGCAACGTCCCTGCCTCGCGGCCATGGGTCAAGGGGGTACGTGTGATTAGCACGTAGATAGCCTGCCGCACGCCGTATTCCGGTCTTCTCAGTCTGAAAAGGGAATTTTCTCATCGTCTCAAAGTAGCATATGCTGGGACATTACTGGGAAAGAAAACGCACATTATAATCTTACCTGACCGGGAATGGAAACCGGGGCCACGTAGTGAAAGCGAGCACGCTGACCCACAGCTAGCCACGAGGTTGTGTATTAAATAGTATACTATATAAATAGATAAATACAAATATAAAATAATACTTTTAAGACATACTGCGAAGAATGTTTCGACTCCCCCTACAATCATTATTTACACTCGAGATACTTTGGTCCTTCAATTCCGAAATATTTTTATGCACATATTCCCCCACCTCCTGATAATGGATAACGCTCTTTTAATTCATTGCATTAACCATTAGGGGACCTGCTTTACGTACACTTTCTTCTTTCGTTTCCGAAGCTCCGCCATATACTGTCGCACTGGGTCCCCCAAGGCAAATGCCTTCCTGCGCAGCGCGCCTTTAAACCGCAAACCTCCATTAAAGGGAGGAGGCCAATTTTGCCAAGCGCCGTGCGAGGGTGGGGTGGACCAAACCGAGCGAAACGAGGAAGGCGCGGATCCAGGCTAGCTGGCTCACTAGGAAGGCGTGGATCGTATGATGTACTACACTACGTGATCAAAAGTATCCGGACAAGGGGCTGAAAATGGCTTGCCAGTTCGTGACGCCCTCCATCGATAATACTGGAAGTGACACGATGAAGGCGTGGATCCAGGCTAGCTGGCTCACTAGGAAGGCGTGGATCGTATGATGTACTACACTACGCGATCAAAAGTATCCGGACAAGGGGATGAAAATGGCTTGCCAGTTCGTGGCACCATCCTTCGGTAATGCTGGACTTCAATAGGGTGTTGGCCCATCCTTAAGCCTTGATGACTGCTTCCACTCTCGCAGGTATACTTCCAATCAAGTGCTGGATGGTTTCTTGGGCAATGGCAGCACATTCTTCACGGAGTACTGCACTGGGAAAAGGTGTCGAGGTAAGTTGGTGAAGCCTGGCACAAAGTCGACGTTCCAAAACATCCCAAAGATGTTCCATAGGATTCAAGTCAGGACTCGGTGGAAGCTAGTCCATTACAGGAATGGAATCCATGAAAAACTAGGTATACCCCCCCAAATGCCTGAAACACAACTGAAACTATTTCTGTTTTACGTAGGTTTCAAACCCACTTGTCTTACTTTGGTTTGTGACAGGTTATTACACGTATGTAGAAACAGAAGTGATAAATTCATATAAATATAAATACGAAAAATAGTAACAATTGGGGGAGGGAAGAGAAACAAGGAAGGGAATTTCAAATAGAAAGAATACGATGGAAAACCAATAGAATTGACAGTAGGGAGAATATAGAGTATATGGTGTGAATAAAACAGTTAAAACAACACGTGAACAAATTTTGTGATTGAGTAAATAAATTAAGAAAATTCTTACGTACAATAACCAGGGAATAAACAGTCACGGTACTAAAGAGCGAGTGACGAATCAGGAATTAGATTGTGTGCGAGATATCGACGAAGAAGAAACGCATTTGAGTGCAATTTCGCGCACGGCAGGAGACAGTTGAAGGGCGCGCAACACAAACAATCGAGGGTAGAGGATTCTTGAAATGGTAGTGTTTGGAGAGGCTATTATGACGCGATAGGAGTCGGACGTAAAGACGAGATGTTACGAGTCAGTTATATTTTTCTTAATGAGTAGCCAAATGTTTAATTAGGCAGGTAAGATTATTGGATTTTTGGAGGACGAAAATACTATTATAGTAGATCAAATTCAACGAAAATGGAACTGAAATGGATACAGAACAACGTAATGCAGTGGCTCTAGAAATAAATGTGACAAACTGGGAACATATTTTTATTCTCCATTGTAGGAAGGCGAAGCCTTGTATTAGATTAAATTTTTAAATTAGTAATTAAAAGGGAAAATTGGCCATGTATGCAAAAGGGAGGATAGAAAAATTATAAAATGATTATAAGGAGACTTTGAAATGTTTGTTGTTGTCAAATGGAATATTTGGAAATCATTGATGTGTCAAAGCAGAATGCAGATGGAAATGTATTAAACCGAAATGAAAATTATTATTTCTCAATATCGTCAAGAGAGTTCCGAACCATTGATAACAAATAAATAGATATCATACATAAATATTTCGTCATCGGACATCTGTATAGACTCACTTATATAAATTTTTATTATTACGGTGCCATTTAGATACAACCTTCGGGCTACTGTCGGGTGAAATTTATTAAAAGTAATTTAAGCAGAATAAGTAACCTAAGGTTACCAGGAGCAGCCGCCAGTCAGATATTCACCAACCCCAAGCCCAACCCCAAGCCCGGACACAATGAAAAAAGGGTGTAGAGAAAGAGCTGATGAAAGCAGTAAGCAGTGAGATGTAGCGGCCTGATTGCAATATGGTCGGGAAGGAAATGTATGATAAATCGGTAGGTATCACAATTTGTTGGTCTTGAGTAGTGTGCGCACTAATTTTGGAAAACCATTTCTTGTGGTTTGTTGGGAAGCATTTCTCCTGATTCATGCCGTTACAATTTATAAGGAAATTCGTTGAAGACCCTGCTTTTTACAAGTAATACGGGCTTCTCGAAGGTTCTCTCTACCCGGCTCTGAAAATATCTCCGGCCTATCAGACTTCCTCGCGCCTTCGCACGTCTCGAGAGCGGCGAGGGTAACGAAAGCACGTCCCGCCCCCACCTATTCGGCGCCCAATTCAGCCATTTTGATATTCCTCCGCCGCCGCACCTCCTCGGGGATTCCCCGGGGCAAAGACTCTTGGAAAGGCGGAAGTCGAATGTTAAGTCGCGGAGGAAGGTCTTCTACGCACGTGTTCTTTGGAAGGAAGAAAACGTAATACCCGAACAAGATGACGAAAAAGAGGGATTGATCAAAAAGGACCTAATTGGACAATGCTCACAAAGAAAACGAGAGTCTTACCAAAGGGAACAGAATGTAACAAAAACAGGAAGGTGAAGAAGATGCCTGAGTGATATAAAATGTCAACTAGAGAAAATAAATTCAATAATGCATATGCAATTCAAACTATAGCATATGCAATTTACCTAGATGAGTTCCCTTTCCGTGGCGAGAACCACATATTCCATTCCCAATGAGAGGGTTTGGCGAGTGTTACTACTGAGAAGAAATTGGGAACGGATCGTCGCGCTTCAGAAGTGGAGCGGTTTCCAAAATAAACATGAGCCTCCTAAATTTTTTGTGCGTACTGTAGTGAAATATGTTTTAATCTAACGAAGTGATGTACACGACACTGATGTTAACTGAGAAAATGGCTGTTCAATTGCCTGTGAGAAAACCACTACCGAGAGCGGATCTACAAATAGGTAGAATATTATCGACGGGAAGAGATCACATGATGGAAGACAAGGGGCACCGCAGTATAAAACTCTTATTACGTCGCAATTACCACACACACAAATAAGAATACGTAGTTTCTTTTTCATAGATTACTTTAAAAAGTTAGAATATTCTATTTCATAATATTCTATTTTCTATTGATATCTTTAAAGAAACAAATTTACAAAATACATATACAACAAGTGGTGATAAACAGCACGTATTTTCTCTCCCGTACTTTCACAAAAAAATGGGTGAAAAATACTTTAATTTTCGAAAAATTGTAAATGAACGTATTTCAAAATCCATCTTTAAGAAACATATTTTATTATGGGGGAAAATCTCTAGCTTAAATATTTTAGTTGTAGAAAGTCTTTGAAAAAACACTTTTAAAATTTCGAAAATTTAGTGTTTTAACTAAAATAAAACCTGCACCATTTTCTTAAACGTCCTTCACAGTATCCAAAAAGAAAATCAAAAACAACGAAACCATTTCTTTAAAAATTCGGAAAGTCCCATAGGCTTCATGCAAAGTACTTCTCCTTTAATTAAATTATGGTTTTCAAATTAAAAGGGCCGTGACATCTGTTATTACGATTAGGGAATATACATTTTGGATAAAATTGGCTGAATCGTTTAATCGGAAGCGTTCTCCAGACGGACAGAGAGACAGAAATACAAACAGGGAGACGGAAGGACGGACAGACAGAAATACAGACAGACCGGGAGACGGGCGGGGGGACGGACGGACATACATTTTTGCATCATTCGATTTTTCACTACCAAGGACCTCCGATACTGGGATTCTGGCTACATCAGGAGTTAGAAGATTTTTTCTTATTTTAACTGTAAAAAGCACTGTAGCACTGTAAAAAGTGATTTCTGCCGAAAACTGTTATTTTTTCCGCGCATAACTTTGTGTCTACTCCGTAGCGAAAAAGTAAAAATGTATTACAACAATCACTGTGTTGACTTTCGTGTGAGTTGTCGCGCAGCGCCATTCTTGGTCGTAACCTCAGAGACAGCCCCGGTTCCAGAGAAGGCAGCTTGATAGACGGTGCTGGTAGAAAGCGGCAAGATGTTCCTCTGCGAACGGGTTCTGGCCTACATGATGGGAGCGTACTACTTGAGCACTCAAACTGCAGGTACGCTCACCTAATTATTTAATCTGTTCACTCAATACAGCACATACATTCCATCCATTTATTTGCTTACAATTATACATTCAAAAACGCATTGACTAGTTGTAAATTATCCACTAACATTTGATGAAGAAAGGAACTGAATTATTTCCAATCAAAAGAATAATTTTAGGCAATGTAAGAAATTTATTACATTATAAATACATAACTATTTCTATGAAAATAAATTATTATTTTGGGCGTACTCGAAAAATTATGTTTATATATATATATATATATATATATATATATATATATATATATACAGAGAGAGAGAAAGTGAGATATCGTACATATAGTTATTGAGATGTTATATCCCTAAACGTATAATTAATAAAGGTATATAGATACCAATGGCAACTGAAATAAATTAGGTTTCGAAGAACCCTTCGCGCATGTAGAACTTGTGTAAGTGCAAAACCGGGGTCATGTGCGTTTCCAGTAAGAGCATAGGAAGTACTGTACTCGGCGAACATTCTCGTTATCCGACTATGGACGTCAGTAAGGTCAGGTGTCCCCTGCATACTTCAGCAAGGCACATACGAAGTCCTAATTGAATTGTATCTGAAAAAAAATTATTATTAATAATATTTATATCAATGCATTTCCATATATAAAGAACTTGAGTACGATGTAGAAAAAATATACTTCGTTTAAAAAACAAACATAAAATGTGTCAATATCACTACAATCACATACAGTACAAACCACAAAAAAGGACGTTAATTGACTCATCATCTGCAACAACATGCCGCAAACAGCATGTCGGTACTTCAAACCGTTTTAAAGACATTAGTTGTGACCTACATAAGTGGTAAAACCTGTATATAATGTGCATATCCGCAACACGAAAAAAAGGAACCGTTGGAATATACCAGATCCATGATACTGTAACCAGGAAACTTGTTACAGTATCATGGATCTGGTATACTCCAACGGTTCTTTTTTGGTGAACACTTATGTGTAATTTTTGATATTTGCAGATGACGACGACGCGGAGTGGGAGGATATGGAGGAGGAGGAGGAGGAGGGGGAGGAGGTGGAGGAGGAGGAAGAGAAGGAGGAGTAAGACTTGTGACTGGCACTACTACGACTACTACTACTACAACTACTACTACTACTACTACTACAACTACTACTACTACTACTTCTAATACTACAACATCTACTACAACCACTACTACTTCTGCTGCTACTACTACTACTACGATTACTACTACTGCTTTGACGACGACGACGACGACGACGACGGCGGCGACAACGACGAAGATAACGACGGCATCTAAAGATTCGTACATGGTGACTAAATGACGGAGATGCGGAAAGAAATTAAGATATGCACAATACAAACGACGAATACAAGGACCAATGACAGGCATGATGAAAAAGACAGACGGTCGTCTAAGGAAGTTGAAAGCGAGGAATGTATGGCATTTTGAGGATGCTGCAGGAGAGGCTAATGAAGGTGATGGAGGCAAGAGCCTTTACGAGGCTGATAAAGGTGATGAATGCAAGAGCCTTTACGAGTCTAATGAAGGTGTTGGAGGCAAGAGCCTTTACGAGGCTAATGAAGGTGATTGAGGCAAGAGCCTATATGAGGCTAATGAAGGTGATGGAGGCAAGAGCCTTTACGAGGCTGATGGTGTTGGAGGCAAGAGCGTTGAGGAGGCTAATGAATGTGATGGAGGCAAGAGCTTTTACGAGGCTGATGAAGGTGCTGGAGGCAAGATCCTTTACGAGGCTGATGAAGGTGACGGAGGCAAGAGCCTTAACGAGGCTAATGAAGGTGGTGGAGGGAAGAGCCTTTACGAGGCTGATGAAGGTGATGGAGGCAAGAGCCTTTATGAGGCTAACGAAGGTGCTGGATGGCAAGAGCCTTTACGAGGCTGCTTGAAGGTGCATGGAAGGCAAGAGCCTTTACGAGGATGCTGAAGTAGATGGAGGCAAGAGCCTTTTTTAAGGCTGATGAAGTGTTGGAGGCAAGAGTTTTTTTCGATGAATGAAATGGCGTTGGAGTTTGATTGATTACGTTGGTGGATTATGAGGTTAATGAAACGCGATGAATGCGAGGGGGCCGAGGACGAAACAAGGAAAATTAAAAATGCAAAAGTGTTTCATAACTACTGTTTATCCTTGAATGGAGTCTAAATTTATAATGGAAAAATAATCTGGCGAACACAATACTATTTAATGAAAGAAAGTGTGCCTGAAATCTATCGATTTTGGAACGATAAGTGGATAGAAAGGCAAGAAACATTTTTTGTAGGCCTGTGTTTCCATTAATAAACAGTTGTTGTTGCCTGGAGAGCCAGAGCAGTAGCCAAACCGGTTTGCTTTTATTTATATATTTTGTAATTGAAACTTTGAGAAATGTGTTTGTAAAGATATGTATTAACCAAACCAAATATATATTTTAACACTTCATTAAATAAATAGTCAATTGAATGTAAATAAGAAGCATCTTGCTATTTGTAATTTTGCCAGTGTCGAATAATTCATAGGGTTTAACAAAATTATTTACAATTTTTATGTGTCTATTGCCTTATTAGAGAAAAAAATGTTAGATGGTTCTGACCTCATTTTCACAAGTTTTCCCTGAATTTTTGAATTGTTGTTTGGATATTTACGGTGGTTTTTCCGTGCGCTTCTTACTGCCTCAGTTATTCGTCCCGTTAGTGTAGTTCAGGGTTTCAAAAACGAAAGTGTCCGGTGATCTCCATGAATGGTGAGACCGCAGGCGCCGGCCTACATGTTGGCCTTGTGGGTATTCCTATTCATTAACTTCTCACCTGCGGGGTATCGCCCCAACTGGGTACAGAATAGCTCTAATTCTCGACTGGATTTCTTTCGTCGCGAGGCTCTTTCCCAACGCTCAACGGCCTTCGTAATAAAAGCTAAAGAATGATTAGAGATAAAACACTTCCTGGCCTTCGAAAATGTAGTACACGTCGGGATCAAATGTAGTACAGTTGGCCTCTAGATGGCTGATAGGTAAGTAACAGATGTGGTTGGTATAAGTATAATAGAATGTCCCTGAAGGAAAGGATACTTCAGTAGATACGACTGTTCCTCGTGAACCATACCAATAAACTATATTTATCAAATACGATGAGCCGTTAGTGTGAAAATAAGTTGTTTCAACAAACTTAATAATTGGCTAGGGAACATATTTTTATTAACACAAAAACTAATTTTTTGAAGTTTCGAAAAATCACGGTTTTCAAATTAAAATGAGACCATGCAAACATTTCTCATACGTTTCTTTACTCTATCCACAACATAATTTAATTAAGGCGGTGAGCCTATTTTTTTAAAAAATTTGGAATATGCCTAGAGATTTTCATGTAAATTACCCTCCAAAATTAAAATATCGTTTTAAAATTAACGGATCATCATTAGGCTAGAACGATTGGGCAATATCAATTATTTAGAAAAATCGGCTGACAATTTAGCCGCTACGCGTTGTTCAGACGCGTAACGATCAGACGCTCAGAGCGACGGTCAGCCCGCACGTTTTTTTCGTCAATTGACTTTCCCGGTATCAAGAAGCCACAAATGAGGATTCTGACTACATTACGTGCTTGAGGACGCTTTTTTAAACAAGTTTAGCAACTGGATTTAATCCATTCTTCGTTACCAGACGCGCTGTCAGAAGAGTTTTTCTGTTGAAACTTGCCAGTTTTTCAGGCAGTAACTTCCATAACTTTCGCGTAGTGGTATGCGAGAACGTGAAATATGACAATAAAAAAATGATAAAATTCATATATTTGATCAAATTGTAACAATACTTAATCTGAAGAAATGACTTGAAGAAATAATTACATTTTTAATTCTTAAATTTCAAATGTTCGAGATTGAAAATAAATTAATTTTAAACTGAATTTAAAAACAATGTAATTCGTAACACTATTTCCTTTTGAGGGAGCTCCTAAATCAGGATTTAGATTTCAGTCCTTCCCGCCCACCCAGCAACTCCAACCTAGCATCAATCGTCTCCACACGGTCGCCGCTTATTCTACACGAGATGCGGTATACTCTAAAGCAAGAAGTGAAAATTGGTATTCATACCTGGGCCGAAAAACATGAAAATACACCACCGACGTTGTTAATCTGACAAGCGTACAAGGAGAATTTTTTTTTAAATGTAAATAATAAAAACTTAAATATGCCCTAGGTGAAATTGGAAAAAAATAGTCACGTTTGGTTTATCTTTGTAAAGTACGAATATGAAAGTAAATAAATAAATAATAAATAAATAAATAAATAATAAATAAATAAATAAATAGAATAAATAAATAAAATAAAATAAATAAATAAATACAATACAATAATAAATAATATAAATAAATACTAAATAATTAAATAAATAACATAAATAAATAAATGTAATATTTAATTCTTACTTTCAAAGTTTAGTTTTGAGATTGAATTATTTTGCACTTTACCTAATTGACAAAGCAATGAAACACATATGAAAATAATTTGGTTTGCATGCATTTTGTGCTGGAGG
>BOPP01000144.1:808438-830948 GCA_017312745.1 Gryllus bimaculatus
ATTTACACTTATAGGTAACAAATGTCAACATTGAAACAGTCTTACCAGTAAGCTTACAATCATATGGTTGCCCATGATCCATATGACACTTTATGTATAATTAACTACAACACATGCAAACATAAGTCAGTCCACAGAACTAGCATAATGTTAGATATATAATTCAGCATAAGTAAATAAAATTATAATTATTTCTATACTATAGGAATTATCATAAATAAAATGTAAAAGCTTATTTCCCATTTACCCAATATTCATTGGATTGTCTTTTTGTATTTGAATTAAGTACTTTAATTTTATAAAACACATGTATTTATTTGTAAAACTTAAAAATACAATAATCCTATAAAAAGTGTACAAAATATAAACCCAAAGCTTTTTAAGTAACAATTGGAATACGTGGGTATTTAGGAAACTTTCAAAGATGAAAACGAAAAGATGACAACAGTTACTTGAACATTCTGCGCAATTACAGGGTAAAGTATATTGGTACTGATTATATTTTTAGTAGTTTAACAATAATTTCAAAATTTGAAAGCAATATTTCCTAACACACTTTAGCAATATTAAGCTAATTGTATTTCAGTAAGATGTGTCCACATTTTTTAGTCAGACAACATATAATAAATTCAATAGCCCTATTTATTTATAAACTGGTCATTTACAGAAACGTTATAATAATTATAATTTTCATTGACGCAGAATAAATAAGAACAGAACTCTAAGAAGCATTCCAACAATTTCAAACATTGTATATTACATCTAGATTGGTAGTTATTCACACTTTCAAGCAAAAGTAACGCATAGAAAACGACGTCAAAGAGGGTTTTTATATTTTAGTGGATAGTTTACGGGAACCATACGACTCTGAGCTTGGCAAGCCCTCCAGACGTGACATCTTGGAGTAAGGTTGTTACTCGTTTACACTTTTTTCAAGCCATCGCTGTTTTTATAAAAATATATATACTATTAACATCAATTTATTGAAGCCCAGACTTTTTTAATATCCATGTTTTGTACTCCATGTTTCTATATAATTAATGTATTATTTTAAAAAAAGTATTATAATTTGTAAATAACTGCAGTATTAATCACATCGAGTTACTTTCGATGTTCTTCCACATCAAATTTAAAAGCGAAATTGAACACAGTAGACTTTACGTCCATATAGATTTTTTGTAAAATTAAATCAAATTAATACGTTTTATAAGTATGAATACGTTTTGCAAGTGGACGAGCTACTTGACGTGTCCTGGTCAAGTGCATGCACATCTGAAGGCGACAGCTGTGGCTCGGTGCTTGTCGAGTCACTCTTCATTCAACTCAAATATCTTAAAATATATAATTACAATTATTTTAATTCAATAGAATTAATATATTTTACTTATTATTGCCAAAAACACATATTTCAGGTTTCCTGTAAGATTTAAATTTTCGTAAATGTCAATTTTTAATGCTAATAATCCTGATTACATTCTTCTGGAATAGACAGAAATAAATAAAAAATCTCGTCATTGAAGAAGGGAGAGATGAGACACCCGCTCAAGAATAGTTCAAGCGAGGGACATACGCGAAGTTGCAGTGTGCCATTGCTAGCAGTCTAGTTAGAATTCTTGCATTTGAACAGCCCAGTTCAACTAAATAAATAACATATAGAAGGATGTTTCAATTAAGCCATGCAGCATTTACGCGTTCATCCATCGAGCCGGAGCAGACGTCAATGCAAGAGCGATATGGATGATTCGAAAAAGAGCAGGGCTGCCTTTAATGCAACGGGTCAACGATCTGGCTCTGAATACACGAGGGGAACAAATGACTTCTGGTGAGCGATTGAGAGGGTATTTACTCATTCCGGGAGTTGGCAGTGTACTTCCTTTGTCGGAACGTGATATCTAGTGCCTATCTACAATGGCTACCGAGTATTGTCCCTTTTCAGGTACCTCCCCCAACCGCCAGTTCACGCTCCATTGTTAATTGGTCTCCCGATTTGTGTGGTGATATAGTGCAAGTCAGTGTATGTTTATGAAAGGGGAAGGAATGAAGTGGGAAACATGCAGTGGTACGTGGCGTAGTATGTTTGTTATGGAACTGCTACGGTATTTGCTATATTGCTCGGAGAAATCACGGCGATCGGATGAGCGAGCCAATTGGTTCTGCAGAGAGTACACCACGGAGCTCCCAGTTATCACCTTCATCTCCACTGGGGAAGTGGTTTCAACTGATGTCGCCTCTGACTAGGAGGTCCTAGGTTCGTGACTCCACGGTGGCAGGATTTTCCACACTAGCTAGATCGTTCGGTCGAATTCAGTCGCTGTCTGGAGGAGAATTATAGCGACCGGCTGCTCTAATCGGTAATTTTCCATGTTCTCCCTGATTAGCATCACGCGAATACGGGAACAGAACCCTAACAATCGGGCCACGGACCGCGCGCGATCTTTCCTTCCTGTTTCTTGTTCTATCCTCACCCCACACTTACACACACTCATAAGCACTACTCCACCACACAAGCCGTAGAACCGGTCGAGAACTTACAGCATGTCCCGGATGGAGCGGTGAGAGATACCTGGTTGGGAAAAACCTCTTTAGCCGAATCTCTCTAGGTCGGCATCGGATCTTACCATCCATCGAGAGAAGATCATCACCACCTCCCGAGAGAACACATGCACGACACATACGGGACCAATGACCTTAGCCGTTGTCGCGCCCGGAATCACTAACAATCAGTCAACTTTTACCTGTCAATCATTGTCAGAACAATTCTACAATATCATATTTACTTATTATTTTGTAAAAAAATAGATTGTAAATTTTTTGTTATAAATAAAAAAAAACTTTTACCTGCGTATTTGGTGGCGGACCCTCCTTATCGCCCTAACATTGACGCCTGCACCAACTCGCAATTGATCGCGGAACTCTAGCGATGATTTCTAGGGCGCCGTCCCAAGTACAGGGGGAAAGGTCCTGGCCGTTTATAGACGAACCAACGGTTTCAACTGATTGCTCTGAATGTGCGTTGGGAGATTTTTAAGGAGGAACATCAGGGACATTTTTTTAATTATTAGGTCTTAGAATTCTTTACACTGCTAAGGTCGTAGGGGCCCGTGAGTCTTGATCTAATGAGTAAATGAGGCGAATGGTGAGAGTTGATGAAGAAATGTTGGAATCTGAGGCAGAGAAAATATGAGAAATATGAAAAAAACCATTTGAGAGCCGGGTTCGCCCACTTGAATTTCCACTATGCATTAAACCAGAAGAAGAAGGAGAAGAAGCCTGAAGAGGAGGAGGAGGAGAAACAATGGAAAGTAAAAAGTTGCGTTTGCTTTCAAAACTACTGAAGAATACTACTACTTTGCAAGTTGACACAATACAATAGTTTAGTTGATTAGGGAACTTCAGTATCTGGATGCAGTTTTACAATCCACTGTGCATTACCTTATTTCAAAGTTGAGGCAACAACAAAAAACACAGGGTTGAGATAAAGTTCTGTTAAATGCGATTTTGTTTTCACTCAAACCAAGGATATTTGAAAGGAATGTTGGTCAATGACCTACTGCTGTCTTTAACAAAAGCTGCTGATGTACGTAACAGCATTATAAACAGTAACATAACAGAAGTTTTAATATCCTGCGTAAGGGTTTACCTACATTTTTTCCTCGGCCTCTCAATTGTCAATATTGTTCACGAATAATTAGATTTTCTCTTACCATGTATGTTCGTTATCAAGGGAAAACTCGCGCATGAAATATTATCAAGAATTGTCATCAAACCCCACAAATATGACTCAAGATCGACATTGAAAATCCTTGAAAGGCATAATTTTATCGAACAATGATCACAAAACAATTTAAAAAAAGATCGACACAACTATCATTAAGATATGAACAACTCAATATCAGAACATGTTCTGAGATACATAAAAAGCATTTGAACTTTTTATTTGCTTTTTCTAGTTCGTAAATGGTTTAAGGTCTTGCTAACTTCCTTCATAATCCTTGGTTTCGTCTCTTACAACTGATGTTTTCGTGTTTAGAAGAGATTGAGCAGTCTCTCTTTTAGTTGGTTTATGACCTCCGTATTGACTGTCTCACACATCTTCTTTTATCAGAAGGCCTTATCTGCTTGCTGCGACGTGTCACATAATCTACGTCTTCTGCAAGCCATGAAGATGCAGGTGATGTGTGGTAGTATCAGGCCGGTGATTGTCCAGACGGGTGTCTGGCGTTTTTTAACCTTGGTTGCAAATAATTTTTACATATTTCTGGAAAACATAAATAAATAGTTTTAATTTCCTAGAGGGATGAAGTAAATTGGAGAAAATTCGTAGTGAATGAACAACAAACTGGCAACAGTATTTAATATTTGTCACGCGGAAGAGAAAACGTATTTTTTACGAATATATTTAGTCAGAAGGAGTTGTCGACGGCGAGAATAAAATTGATAAAGAATTTCACGAATGTATACAATTGGTCTATAGAGAATATCATGTTTAAAGGAATATATTAAAAATGTTACAAATTCTACAAAGGTTAATGAGATGACATTCAGGAGAGTTAAGTAGTTAGTATCTTTTTTTAGCCAGTAAGTCTTGTTAGTAAGCATATATACTATAATTATAATGAATTGTATGCTATAATAAATTAATAACTAATTATTTCTTTTTTTCTTCGGATATATGGGATCGAATGATATGTTCGGATGTATGTGGAGAAATAAAACGAAACTTAGGAGGTTTTCTCATTGAAAAGTTTTAACAGACACCTAATAAAACGTTTTCGATTTTTTTGCTGTGTTCTTCTCCATAGTATTAGATTATTAGACTCATGACTATAATAGTCCCGTGATTTTGTGCCCTGCTGAAGTCGCACAAAGGATATTGAAATATTTTTTTGTTTGATGCGAGCAAACTGTATTCAAAATTTTAGTGATTAGATCTGAACTATAATTGCACAGTAATTGTATTTGTTTTAACTATATTTTTCTAAAATATGTGCAATTCAATTTTATATATATATTTGTTTTGTTTATTACACACATATTTTTCAGTAACCAGTTAATTCATATGCATCAATAAACAATGAAGTTGATATTTGAGATTACATATTATTATTAATATTATTATTATTATTACTTACAAGAGTCTTACACAACAATTTTTTCACGTTTCAATATCTTTAATAAAACGACTTTGTCAAAGATAATTCATTATTTAATTAAATTATATTTTATTGTATTCATTACATAATGGGTAAAACCGCCTTAACTGGGCGTCAATTTGATTCACAAATACATTTTTTATACGTTGCAGTTCTCGACATATTATATTAGCAAGAACATAGAATTATAATTATTTACATAGAACAATAATTGACCGCTTGTAAAACATGGTGGGCTTTGTGATAATTCAAGGTCTATTTGAAGTACCCACATTCAAAAAAGGGAAAACATTTAGCAGATTTCGATAATAATCTGTGCCAATATGAGGTTGAAATTTCAACGGATTATAAGTTAGAAATTGTTTTTAAATACGATTCCTTTTAAATAATAAGAACAATGAGAGTTGTCAAACATCATATCATTTTTTAAACATAAATTCGTGATCAACGACCTCCAAAACCATCTGATGCACGTTTTCAAGCGCAAACATTGGAAAATGTGGATGTTGCGTTTGAAGTTACACAAACCACGAATTTATAAGTTATATATTATTTGAATTTCAAATAATTTCTTTGGAACGGAATATTATTACTGAAAGATACTGAACTGCACATTTTATTTGGATTCTGAACTTTCCTCCAAAAAACATCCGGAAAAAGTTTAATTTCGTTTTTTATGGGTACTCTAATACAAACACCTTAACGTCTACGTGATAGACACTTGTATGTGTTCTTACCTGTTATTGAATACCTGTGTTGCATTCCCTTTTAAAACCGCGCAAGTCTTCGCCTCTGACGTAGTGGCGAAGGTATGCCTACAAATGCGAATATGTTGGTCAATCGGTAGGCTTTATCTCGTCCGCCGAAGAGGTGGGGCATCTAAGATCCTGCTATTGGCTGCTGAGGCGATGACGCAATGGGCACCCACGCACTAGACGTTTCTGTCTTAATAGCTTCAATCACAAGGAGGTTACGGCGTGGTTATGCAACCGATAACAATTTCAAGAGCCCTGCGAGTGTACCAAAGTGTCGATTCGCCACAATTACGAAACGTTCAAGATTCTCAAGTAGCTCAGTAGTCAAGGAGTATATAGCCCAGTAAAATTAAACAAATCTAGTGAAACAAATATAACAAGGTTTTGAAATTTTGTATGATAGTTCATTGGTACCCACCACACATTGTATTGATTCATTGATTAATTGTTGGTGATTCCGGGCACAAAAACCACCAAGGCCATTATTCCCGTAAGCATAGTGTAATATATTTCCATTATTCCCGTAAGCATAGTCTAATATATTTCTGGGAAAGTGGCGATGGTCTTTTTACGTTGTATAGAGAGATCCGTCGCCGACCTACCGCTGGCTAGTAGTGTTTTCCACAACAAGGTATCTCCCACCAGCGGGGCAACTCTCCAGCCGGAACAAGTTCAAAGCTCCCAACCGGTCTCTCGTCACGTGTGGTAGTGTAGTGCATTTAAGTGGAAGTGTGTGTGAGGGTTGAGGATAGGACAGAGAAGCGGTAGGAAAGATCGCGCGCGGTCCGCGGCCCGTTTATTAGGGTACTGCTCTTGCATTCACCTGGTATTGGTCGTAGAAACAAAAGAAAACTACTGACAACAACAGCTGGCCACTAGCCTTCTACTACAGACAGCATATGAATTCAACCTAGCTGATAAGCTAGTCTCGAAAGTTGTGCCAGCGTCTGGTCTGAAACCTAGGATCTCCCGGTCAGAGGGATTTCAGTGACATCAGTTGATGCCTTGAGCCATCTCTTCTGGCGCACATTATACAAAAAATACTGAAGTGGGGGGGGTGAGAAAGGGGTGGGGGTCCATTTAATAGTGTTTTCTACATTTTCTATCTCCCTTATTATCAGTCCTTCCGAATTAAAAAAAGACCAGACCAATTTACTACAAAACAGGCCCTATACGATTTTGTCTAACTAACCTCGTCAGTGTTAGAGGCTCAATAAAATCTTGTTTTTTTATTTATGGCAAGACCCACTTTTAGATATTCCCCTTATAAAAATCATGTTATGTTGTGTCCAATACAGGAAGTAAATTTATATTTGTTCAACATTTGTCAACAATATATTTTGCATATTTTACACAAAATGCATGTTACATCTTATCAAATACTGTTTTGATAGTACTTATATCTGAGTATCAGGGATCATTGGATTCGAGAATCCCTTGGGTACGAAAACTGACAATTATCTGTAGTTTATTATCCAAGCTCCCAGCTGGTCTCCCGTATGCGTGATAGTGTGGTGCATGTTAGTGTAAGAGTGTATAAGGGGTGAGGATAAGACAAGGAAAAAAGTAGGAAAGATCGCGCGCGGTCCGTGGCCCGTTTGTTACGGTACTGCTCCGGCATTCGCTTGGCGTTGATCGGAGAAACCACGGAAAATTACCGATCGGAAATCCGCCCCCTAGAATTCTACAAACAGCGGCTGTATTCCAGCTAGCAGTCTAGCTAATGTCGAAAACCCTTCGCCCTGTCGGAACGCGAACCTTAGGACCTCGGTCACAGATACTGCGTTAATATAATTTCTTTTCATGAGCTACGTATGCCGGCGGTTATGCCTGAAAATGGAAAAACCTAATAACTCTAATAAGTTATAGTACTTAACGAAACGAATGGAAAAAAGGGGTGTAATTACACCAGTGGTATGTTTATGTAATCGAGAGGCATTGTAAGCGAGTTTCCACATTTACCGCGAATGCAATTATATCCCTTTGTACACGTATTACGTCTAATAATTTTTTCGTTTCTAATTAAGAACAATTTATATTTGAAGAAATGTGAACATATTATGTTTATTATTTCAAGGCATATATTTGATGAAGTTGTATTGCTTTTGCAAAAGACTTATTTTAGTGAGTCGTGCATTGTGAACTTATGATAATCATAGTGAATTAAAGACTAAAGAAATAATGGAAAAAGGACGGTAATGAATTCAAGATGGATGAAATATTAGAAGAAGCTGGCAAAGTTATGAAAATTTTTTTTCCCTTAAACAGTTAAGACGGGTATGAGACAATACAATCTCGTACAAATATTGGAAAGTGAAAAAAATGGATTATTTTACTCCGTTTTGATGGTTTTCTTTTTAGAACGGATAAACACAACTGGAACTTATATATTTTACTTTTGTAATAAGATTAGAACAATTTTTGTAATGTGAGACGTTTAATGTATTCATGTTAAATATTTAATGTTGATTCATAAGCCAGATACTGTCAATCCAACGTTTACTTCACCTAGTTCATTTTATTTATTCATTATTTATAAGTAAGTTATGGAGCTACGTAATCTGTTATGTACATTTTTGTTTCTTTTACAGTGATTTATTTAAACGATTTTGATCCTTTTTCTGAGTTCTCATGGGTAGATGTAGTGTTTTAAATCCACGCGTGCAATTAACCTAGTAATAATCAACTCTTTTTCATGTCATTATTGAGTATATTTAATTAGTTAAACGAAAAATGAGTATATTTGATTCAAAAAACGAAAAAAAGGTATAATACAGGTTGCATTATTTGAAAACCAATTCAAGCATAATTGTTTCTGGACTATTTTTTCTATTCATGTAATAATTCAATCGATTGAGTTCTCGCATTTCTTTAATTCAAATTCGTGGATTTTGTTATTTTCGTAGTTAGATTTGAAACATAATTAAAAATAATAATTATTGATTAATCTTATTATTGATTATTATTAACAATATTTTGTACCTTTCTTGCAATGAACTAGAATTCAACAGAAAATATTAATTGGTATAAATTATTCACAGGTTTACAAGTAAAACGTATGTACTGTTTACACTTTTTTAAATTTAGATTTTTGCAAAATTATTATTGAGAACGAACTTGAATTATATTTAAATAATGATTCAACTTCGAAACATTATTTGTGCGGAGTTTATCCCGTCTCATTCTCTTAACGAAAAAAACTGCCACTTCACTCATAAACACCATAAAACTGATTACATATCCTAAAGAGAGCAGCAAGATCAATATAACAGAAAGCCCGTGTTTGTTTTCATATTCCTCTTGTTGAAATTCCGAAATGTCAGTGTCTCGTCGTTCTTGCACGATCATTCTTGTAGCTTGATCAGACCACTTGGATTTCAACCCAGATTCTCCAATTCGGAAAAGAATTTCCTCAAATCGATCAGTAAAAGGAGAATCTTCTCTTCCCAGCAAAGTGTATACGTCTGGAGAAGCATCTTCACTCATTGTGTGAAATTTAGAAAACGAGTTAGGTAACAACATTGCGTAAAAATCTAGTGACGATTTCCTGTCAGCATAGGCTCCAGTTCCTCTTATTAACACGTCTTTGAGTTCTTCAGCAGTAATGTAAGGAGTCAGATAGAATTTTTTCAGCAGATTTTTCGCAGACGGCTCTGTATAAAACATATCGATTACTAATGGACTTCTGACGTACACGCCGATATTAGCTTTATCCAAATCTGCAAATGTTTGTATTTCCGGATAACGCGGCGGGTGAGTTAAAAGTTCATACATACTTCCTTGGAACGCGCATATAAGAACAATACTTGAACAAAACATGCAGATGCTAAGTAGGAAACGCCTAGGAAAATGTATCACCCGAGATATTCCTCTCCAAGGCATAGATACGTAAATCTTGAATATTTCCACAAAACTTTCAAACCAACCATACTTTTTAAACGTACTTTGACTCAGTATTGCCCAACAAAGTGATGAAACTAAGTACGTGCCGAGTAAGCAGATCCACACTTCAGGAGCAAAACACAAGTATATTACTCTCCAATACTCCTTTTCTTTTGCTTTAGGAACCCAAATGTTGAACGAATCCACTAAAACATTTGCACTACTACGTGACAAACCTATCCCCATATCCCAGCCCCACTGACAAAAATTCATTGAAAAGTCGTTTAATTCAAAAAACAAGTTTATATAAACGTTTCCACACAGATCTTGCAGTCTCATTAGAGTCCATAATGTATTGTTTTCGATTATCTGAAAATTCATAACTTGTGCAAGGGCAAATAAAATTTCATAGTGGGTTCCATAAATAATCTTACCACGGTAATTCGTGACCATTATTCTCGGGTAGTCACGAAATGCTGATATGCGTATTGGGTACCCGTGTAGGTTAGACAACCTGTTTCGAAAGTTTTGAAACAGAGTACGCAATTTTATGCGTCTTAGGCGTTGCATTATTCCAAAATAACCATTGGGACGTAATGCAAATGGATTATAGGTAAGGATTAAATCTCGACAGTTAAGACGTTTTGCTATGATCACAACATATTGCGCACCTCGGTGATACCATAAAAGAGTAAACACATTGAAAAATGAATAATCTACATCTCTCCAACAATTAGTGCCAGAATACTTATCATTTATAACCAAAAGAACTTTTGACATAGGATTTAGTTTAGGATATGGCCGCAATCTGTACAACAGAATCCTTCGAAGGCTTTCGTCCATGTTTGTCACATCTTGCGGTTGTAGAATGGTGGACTTCCAGAAATATCGTTGGAGAACTTCTGTGGATTCGGAGATGTAAACATGAGCTTGCCGCGTTGGCAAGGGGTTAGGTCTGAGTCTCCGACGCCGAAGATCTTCGAACGGTACAGTAACACGTGGGTAAAGCACCTGAGGTTTGACGACGTTCATGACTGGTGGGGACTGACGGCTGCTGTGTACATCGCAGAGCAAGCGGTGAACGACGTCGGTTGTGTCTGCGGCCGCTTCACCAAGAGTCGACACAGTCACCTGCGTTGAAACATAAAAATCTACTAAATATACGTGATAATAGTTAAGAGCGAAGACTGCCGCGGCTGGAGTCAGTTGCTGATTGGCTGTCCGGGAGATGCCGCATCCTAGCCACAGATGCCAACATTTCGCCCGCCATTCTGCAGCCTTCTTTAAGGGGGAATTGTCAGAGAAAGCCTACATTTTGCCCTGAGGGAGGTCTCAGTATGGCGGCCAATACGTTAGCACGTGTGGCTAGGTCGCGGCGTCTCCCAGTCAGATAAGTTGCTAATGCGTGATAATAGTTATGATACGAGTGGTAAAAGTGACATTTTATTTTGCGATAGATTCATTTGCAGTAAATTTTTTTAATACCAAAAAGTGCGAGTACGGTTAATGTCGTGAGGGGTAAAAATATAAATGGGAGTTTACATAGCTATATCGAATAAAATATTTCTTTGGAACAACTTGTTTATCACCAGAGAACGTATGCTTTCCGACGAAAATGAAAATTGAATAATAAAGTAGAAAAATGAAATGGTTAATTAATGGTTGAGTGTAATGAATTTAATAAGTGAGAAAATTGTGTAAGGTAAAAACCTACATTTTACTTTCATACGTTTAAAAACATTCCTTGAAACGCATTACATTGAAAACGGTTATTTCATCATATGACTGCGTTTATTATTGGTTGGTCCTAGCGTGTTTAATCCTTGTCAAACGACATTTGTTGTTTTTCACCATGTTAAAAAGAGATTGAATATGTGAATTATATTCGCCAGCACACACAAAAATCTTCAAAGACACGTTTACAAAAAAAAAAAAAAAAAAAAAAAAAAAAAAAAAAAAAAAAAAAAAAAAAAAACCGTTTTCATTCGGAATAAATTTGAATATATGATTAATAACAACAAATAAATTGTGAGTAACAACAAAGTAATAGATGGAACAGATTTGTATGTCTTTTCCTGGGATATATTCATAAGTCGATATTTTGTCTTTTCATGCCATCTGATACTGACTTAATTCGATTTCTTGTCAGTTAACTGTTTGCAAGTGATATTTTAAACAGAAAAATACACTTTGTACTACACAGATCGCAGCGTGAACATTTACCTGACGTTGTTCATGCAGAAGCCATTTCATCACTCGACGAAGTGGAGTATTCAAGTGATTTTCACAAGAAGAAAATTCTTCGACATTTTTCCCTATGAGGGACGTTCTAAGAGCTAAGACGCCTGAAAGCAGCACAATGTGACTTATTACGAATCCAAAGCCCATGGTTTACACCACAGTGAAGTGACGTACGATTCTAGCGATCTTCACATTGTTAATCCAAAACAATTGATATCAAATGCGTCTTTATGGAGGGAAAAAACTATTCTCTAATTTCTAAACAATATAAATGCAACAAAGAGGAAAATAATTTTACTTTGAACTTGGCTATTATGTTTCAATATACCATTCCAGATACTTATATCATGTTTTAAATTATTAAATATACGAATGCTGAATGCAATAGCTTAAAACGTTTAATCCTTAAATATATTCTAATAAATGTAAAGGCTTTTAGAGAACATTCAAAATTCCAAAACTGAAGGTCTGTTCACATTTGCTGGAAGTAATGTTGTCATCTATGTTTAGCAGTTGCGATTTACCGAAAGGTAATGAGATCTGATAAAGTGGAATCGAACAAGTCGATATCAGATAATCACTGACGTCCGCTTTCTAATAATTTTTCATTCGACTTCGTGCGTATTTTGCTTTGACAACTGAGACAGTCTAATTTTGAACTGGCATTGTTTATAAAAATACATAAAGGATGTTACTGGTATATTTGTTTTTAGAAAACAATTATTAATTTTCAATTTGCTCTAGATTTGTGTATTTCAAGGTCATTCAAAACCCAGAAAAAAAACACGTTTCGTGACTTAAAACTTTTATTTCGTTGCTATCTTCTTTGATATTTGACGTTTTACAAGTAACATATATTTGAAAATTTCTGAAATCTACTTCAATATATTTGTATATGTTATATACACAAATATACATAAATGAGTAGACATAAACCTATAGACACAAATGAGTGCTGCAAGGCGTATTATTTAACGCCGCTTCACAGTAATTCGCGAGCGGGAACGAAACGAAAGTTAACAGAAGGACATCTCAGGCACGCGTCTCATCACAATACAACGGGAACGCGAAGCTTGACGGGAATGGGAAAAATGGTCAACATTTATATTGGTTTGAGAAGCCTCTCGACCTATGAAAGGGCAGCAAATGGCGGCGAAGTTTTCCAGCTGATCGAGTACGCGACCTGCGTGCAACACTGGTCTTGGGCGCGATTGCGAGATACGTAGAGCGTGGATATGCGAGGTTACGGATTGCGGCGTGTTTTGAGGTTACACATTGTTGAGTTCTTTTAGTTCTTTAAGGAATTATATTTTATTTTTCTACTCATATTAATACTTAGAATTCAAATTCCCTCCTCCCAAAAATAGTATTATATATTTCCTTAAAGTACATTGGAGTTGTTTTTGACAAGGAGCAAACATTTATTTACTTGAATTTTCTGTAAGTTTATAGTAGTTAAGTCATCTTTTCATTCTCAAAACCTCAAATACAATGAGTGAAAAGATCAGCTTAGCTGGAAATGCATTGGTTTCGTCAACTATTTCTCGAAGTTTCCTCTTTTTGCTGCCAGAGGTTCATTAGCCCTGTTCCACTGCCCGTTGACGTTTATTTGGAATCGTACGTATTTTGCGTGTTTCCGTCCTGATGTTCGCATTGCGTTCACGTTTGGAAGCTATTGTAGAGTGCGTCTTCCAGGGCTCAAAACTAGTATCAGACTACCGCTAGCGCGGAATACTCGACCTTAAGCACTCGACAATAAAACGCTAGAGTACCAGAAACAAATGGTACACCTCACCGCCTCAACTCTTTCTCACCGCCTCAACTCTTGCTAACCGCCTCAACTCTTGCTGACCGCCTCAACTCTTGCTGACCGCCTCAACTCTTGCTGACCGCCTCAACTCTTCCTGACCGCCTCAATTCTTTCTGACTGCCTCAAAACATTCTGACCGCTTCAACTCTTTCTGAACTCCTCAACACTTTCAGACCACCTCAAATCTTTCTGACCGCATGAACTTGTACCTTCTTTCTTTTTTTCACAGTACATTTGAACATGTAAAATCGTTGATTATGAAAATTGGCTCTATTGCTTTCATGATTCACATCTATATGTAGTGTACAGGTAGTGAAACGAGATAGAAATTCTCTAATGCGTTTGATCGTAATTTACACAAAGATCGAAAATGTATTAAAATTGTATGCTATCATTTTAGTGTAAATGGGTTTTATCTTCTTACGCAACCACTTCTGAGAATCTAGAATGTTTTAATTCGTGGCGATTTCTAGCACTAGGTCACATTATCACACGGTTGGTTACCAAATCGTGACATGACATTCTGTCTCCCTTTCTCTTGGCAAAATTGTGTACGTATGTGTATGTGTGAGTATATGCAAGAGAGAGATAGAGTGAATGAGTGAAGGAATGAACGAATGTAGCATTGTAAGGAAGAGAATGAGAGGGAGAGGGAGAGGGAGAGAGAGAGAAAGAGAGTGAGTAAAAGATAAAAACTACATACAGAAATAAAGTGCACGAAACGTACCTAAATAAGTAGAGAGCAAAGGAAGATATGAATAAAAAAGCAAAATACTGAGAGCGAGGTTACAAGACAAACCTTAAGATAAAATGAAAAAAAAGTTTGAACATAGCCAATTATCTCATTAAATAACACTTCTCTTCGTGGAATCAAAATTTTACAAAATCACACTGCACATATATGTACATGCTGAACACTTTCTTCCCCATTTCTAAAATCCGTATTATTATTAGCTTAGTCAGAAGTTTAATGTTATTTTTAAAATTGTGTAGTGCAAAGGCTTCTTAATGACCCCAGATGAATCTATCCTCCAAATTAAATGTGAATATTACATTTAAAATATTGATATCAATTATTGTCCAAATGCATAGTACATTACATCTGCATCTTTGACCTCTTTCTTTCATCTCCAGATAATTAAAGAAACATAGGCCATAATTTAATGTATATTTAATAACTTGTCACAAAAAAGAAAGTATGGACCATTGTACACATCATGCATTTCCATTACAAATGGATATATATCTCTAAATTACAAGAACGTTAACTTTCATGATTGAAAATATTCCACTCGTTCTAATTTACAAAGATGTTTTGGAGACTTTCTGTTGAGCAACGACTAGTGGCTATTGAGGAAAAAGAATCTGTCATCCTTAACCTTATTTCAATGAACCAATTTCAATAGATTTGCCTTCAGAAGGTTAAGAAGATGAACGTAACAAACGAAATATTTGAAATAATAATCACATTGCTTTATGAATGTGAAAGAACTTATGTCATTAATATACTCGTAATAACTACATAACGCAAATATAGATAGAAGATATTTGTATATTTCGTACAATGACCTTAGACTTCTTTTATTTCTTAGATATTGTAAACAACTTCATTTTCAACAGACTGCGTATTTACTGCCCCTAGACGTTATTTATTTATTGACTATAGATATATATATATAATTATTTTTATGAAAAAATCTGGTAAAATTATGAGATGTGAGAGATTAATATGTGCACTATTTCTTAAACTCTGGAATTCCTATAAATTGCTTTTTTACTATAAATTGCATTCGGAATAAAATTAATTAATAATAAATTATTTAAATTATTTATAAATATAAAAATAGTATGAAAGAACCATTATAAAATTGATCGTCCTAGTTCCTTTTTAAAAAGACAACGATTTTTATCCTTTTTACAAATAAAGGGTTTCCTTTTCGTAAAACCCGTAACACTTGATACAAATGTGTATGCTTTATAAAATTTCAGAAAATTTATAATAAGTGTCTCTTCCGTGCTTTTTTGGTTTTTGGATCGTGAAAACTATTGTTTTCAATTAAATTGATCGGAATTTCCAGAAAGTACGATGACATTGAAATGGTCTGGGGTGAAGCATTGGGTGGCGTGCTCACTTTCCACGGCGCTACCTCGGGTTCCATTCCTTGTCGGAGCAAAAATTAATTGTGCCCTTTCCTTGCAATGTCCCAGTGTCTGCTGCTGTGTGACAATGAGAAAGCTCACTTCTCAGGTTGGGAATACCAGAAATACAGCGTAGAGATGGCTATGTGCTAACCACACGCTCTTCTTAACCCATGGCCGCAAGGCTGGTAGGCCTTAGTTCGTAAAGGGCTGTTGTGCCAAAGTTGATATATAAACACATAAATTTAATCTGTTATTATATTCCTAAAATATCCATTGCCTAACTAACTTAAAGATTTTGCATTCTATTTAATACTTTCCATTGTGAAATTCTAATAATTAATCGTTTAAACACTTTTGAATGTAATTGATTCACAGTGAATCGAATGGTCTTTGCCCATCTCTACAATCATGAAATTATTTCATTATGAATTATTTTCAAATTATTTGTTTCTGTTCAGAATAAATACTTTTAATGGTTTATAAATTTCATTTCTAAAGCATTTTGTATGCCTTGCACTGTAGAAATATTCACATAATTTTCATGAGTGATTATGTTCAAAAGTCTTAGTAAAGTCAAATCGTTGAATGTAGAGGAGAACTGCATTCGTCATCTCACTACAACCCTGAGAAAAAAAGGAAATGACCTATTCCTTTATCAGTGTCATCAAAGAGAGCCTTGCAATACGTATAGTGCATGCAAGGTGAAACCTATCTAAAGTAAATCTAGGTTCAGAGGAGAAAGGCGTGGGTAATATTGATTTTGGTTATTTTAAGTGAGAACAAGTAAACAAGAAAAAGTAAGATATAGTACAATATTTATTATCTAATATTATGTATGTCAATAAAAGTACATTGTTATTGTCAATTAATTTTTGATTTGGTAACTAATATTTTTATCTGCAGCAGCAAAAGCTGTACTGAATAAAACCACACAGAAGATTTTTCAAAAAAGGTAGATCACACACAGTTCAAGGAAAACTACTAAAATACACTTGTATAATACTCCTAATATTTCATAATTTAACAAAACAGTCATCAGAAAACAAAAATTACTTAGTGTAGTAACTATACAATGCGACAATTCTTCACATACCAAAATTAATACAAATGTGGCAAACGAGACACGTGTATAGCTAATTCTTAATGACAGGCGGCATCTTCCTTGGAATATTGCTGTCAAGTGTTATAAAATATTAAACATTGGAGGAATTAAATTACACGGTTTGTGTTTATTAATTAAAAGGATACGTTTTACGACTTTTTATAGATTGGAGCAGTCTCGCAAGGATTAAATAAAATGGCCTACCTAAGAAAACTAGTGTATTTTTGCAAGCACGTACGAACCTCAGGGGATCAAGTGACTATGATGTAAGTCCCGACCATGGCAGAACGTTCTACACTAGTTCCTCAGCTAGGTCGAATTCAGTCGCTGCCTGGAGGAGAATTCTAGTGGCCTGATCGGTAATTTTTGTGGCATCTCCGATTAACACCAGGCGAATGCAGGAGTAGTACCCTAACAAACGGGCCATGGACCGCCCGCGATCTTTCCTTCCTCTTCCTTGTCCTATCCTCACCCGTTTCACATATACTAACATGCACTACACTACCGCACGTATCGGGAGAGCAATCGGGAGACTAGGGTTGCCATGTTGCGGAAAACCATGTGAACCGACGGATAGAATCGACGCCAGGTCACGCGATCCAGCTGGGGAAGTTGCCAACTCTCATTGCCAACTCTCGCGATAAAACATGCACTACACTTCGGACACTAATGATCTTAGCCGTTGACGCGCCCAGAAGCATTAACCAATCAAATAATCTACTAACCAGCACGTTCAAAGACATTACAACTTATTGTTTTAACTTCCATTTCCATCATTTTACGGCCTCGTTAATTCACTTTGCTTACGCGTATCTCAGGTAACAATGAGGCTTCGACCTTCGGTCATTACGTTTTACAAAATAACTTTGAGAATGTGTGCAACGCATAATACACAATCCCTTGTTACGCAGAAATTCTTTGAGGACTTAATTGACTGGCAATGCTCGCGTAAATACTTAGGAGCAATGTTTGATTTAAAATAAAATAGCTGAATAGCTGAACAGCTAAAAATCCCTGAACGCGCCCTAAATTAATTATTACTTAAATAAAAACAGTCATATATTTACAGTATACCTAATAATTATAAATCATATTTAATAACACGTAGTAACAGTAGCATTGAGTACACAGTAGCAGTGATTCTAGTCAATCACCCCGACAGTAAGGTCATATTATTATTATTGTTATTATTATTATTATTATTATTATATTATTAATTGTTGTTATTCATATATATATATATATAGGCTTGTTTTAATCTCAAGTTTTTTTGGGGTTTCAGACATGGATACCACACAGCATCATATCAAAGCATGTAAACACAGCATATTTAAAATCTACAAAACAAATTAAGGGCTTCTAGCACATAAACATAAATAGACTGTTTTCAAGTTGTAAACAATAAAAATAAATAGTTTTCACAATGCCTAATAAAAATCAATTTCAAGAGTGAGCTTTCAAAACCCAACATTGTCCTCTCCATGAATCTCCTTGACTAGCTGAGCAGGTGTGATTATAACCGGACTTCTAGAGGGCCGTGATAATGTCTTCTCCAAGCAGAGTCTTTCCAGCGATGCTGCAGAGAGTTTTTGGTATCACGCCAGTTGCTGAAAGTACAATTGGGATAGTTTTCACTTCTGACACTCGCCATTGTTCTTTTCGGCAAACTAAGTTCTTCTCTATTTGCTCGGATTTTAGTCTCGGTATGTTGGTCATCATATTGGCTGGTTTGACGAACTGCAACATCATAAACAAACTCTTCCTTTTGCAGATGTATTGTCCCAAAGAGTAATATCAGGTCTGTTGTGCTAATTGTCCTGTGTCCAGAACTCCTGCGGTCAGTAATAGCTTATGTGTTCATTTTCTAGTGCGGCTTCTGAGCATACTGGTGCTATTCCCTTCTGAGTAGCCTGTGCTTTTTAGCTAGTTCTTGGAAAGGATGATGTGGCTCGTGTCTCAACTTTTATAGTCAGGGATGTGAGACAGCTACCAGCCTGATATAATATGCTAAATGGTTTCATGATCTCGACCACACATGCGACCATTCCTCAGTTAGTACTTCTGGGCTCTTTGATGATATATTATTAGGTAATTCTACTTTATGGGAAATCACTTGATCTTTGTATTGCTATCATGAAACTTCGGCTCTCAGGGTAACAAATATCCATATACTGAGCCGCCATTTGTACGACAATTTTTGGGTTCGACATATTAGGATGGCTATGCGCAGGATAACTGCAGGTGGAGTGCTTTCTGTTTCCAGGAATCGATCTCTTGCTGCAAAGAGAGCATGATGACTTGCAATTTCTTGTTTAGAATTTGAAGGGGGCGTGTAATTGACAAATCTGCCTTGCACAAGTACCTTGTGGAAGTAGAGAGTGCCTACTATCTCTGGCAAAATACTTCTCATGGTAATTATCTGTTTGGCATGGAGTTCGCTGAAACTACACAATACCACGCCCTCCACGCATTTGTTCCGAGGCAGTTGTCACCCTCTGTATTCGCCTTTTAGGATGGGTGACAACCGAAGCGTGTCAATATGAACTCATACAAGTTCTCCAAATTCCTCTAGGTTAAATTGTGAGCATTTGAAGAATACCATCAAGATAGGGAAAAGTGAGTCGGAGTGCGAGTTGTGATATACGAGTCTCAGTTGATGGTGCTATCAGCCGTTGTGGTCTTCGGGAGTTGGGGGAAGTTTTCTCTAACACTGGGACTGAGGATAGAGAGATAGAGTATGTGTGTTATGGAGAAGTGGATGGTTGTTCTGGCCTTCGGTTAAGATATGCTGGCGAGCGTTGAGCTCTCTCATATATGTAGCAGTTGATGATGTGGCAGATAAGTGGTCCTATATTGTTCCTTTAAGGTCGTGGTGGATCGCGTCGAGAGGTTTGGGAGTGTAGAGAGCGTGTCGTGATCAAGCTGTGCCAGAGGAATTGGAATTGGTTTTCTCCATCGTGAAGTCGATGGTGCTCATCGATGTGAGGCTGCCAACGTGAAGTGGAGCTTACGTGCTTCTGTGATGTGGTTGTATTTTGCGATGTTTATGCAGATGCCTGTGATGTTTATAACAGTGTCTCGCGTGGAGAAGTCCTGGCGAGTAGGCTCGGTTGATTGCAGGTGTTGTAAGCCACGGCTGCTGGACTTGGCTTTATCTTGATTATTATTATAAGCCCTAGGATAAAAATAGTGGACTCTCTAGTAAGTGTGATAAGCTTTTATGAGATATTTTTATTGGGATGTGGGTTTTCACTGATGAAAAGTTATTGAAAGTCGGCAGTTAAGCTGAAGTACAGTTAAGTGGAAAATTATTTTAACATCTGGGGAGAGTCCCAAGTTAGTTGAACTAGAAGAACGGTCGAATGTATGGGTTTAGTCGCTGCCCAGTGATTTTCTTGAACGTTTTTCCGCTGCCTTTTTGTTGAGTTTTGGTTTATCGGGGGATGGTAGACAGAACACCGGTCCGTCACGTCGTCACGAGAAAATCCAGAGTCCGTTCCTCCAAGAGTAACCTAACTTTAACTTAAGATGTCGCATGCTCGAAATGAAGCATGTTCAGAGACTACCGATCTTGTTTGTCTCGTGATATTGTCTTGCTAACACTGCGTTGCCGATTGCTTTCCCATATCTGTGTTGGCGAAAGCGGAACAGAACGGCTTGGTTTTAAGCAGCCGTAAAATCCGAATTTGACAAGGAGGTGAGACCCCGACTGGAAGTTGGTAATAGACGGCTACTGGAGTGCCGTTCTTTTGGCGATTATTTAGGGCGAACAACTTCGAGAGTGATATCAGTGTCCGAAACTGAGAAGGTAGTCCCGACTTAAGCACGAGGGCAAAGTGGTCGCGCGAGCAGACAGCCATCAGTAAATGTCAGACTTGTATGGGTCTGTTGATGTCAAAGGGTGAATCTTGGGTTTCAATGGGAGTAGTAGTGCATTGAAATCCCGTCTCATTCAGTCTGTAAAAAGAAGCAATCAGTCAAGCCATGTACTATTTTGCCACCAGCTGTCTCAGTAAGAGAGTCAGGGGCTTTCGTTAATAACGTGCTCAGAGATTTGGTTGATATGTTTCCATGTACGGGGATTCTTCTGCGCGTAGAGGGTATGCGTTGCGAGTCGTGAAGCGGGAAAAACCGGGTCTTGGGTAAGCGATAAAACTGTCGGGAATAGAATGATTGGCTGGCCATTTTCAAAAGGAACCGACAATTAGAGAGTTGCCTTGTGGTGCTCAAAAGGTTAAAGAACGCCATGGATTCACCGGTTTTTGGTTAGCAAGGTATAGTGTTCCAAAACTGGTGTGTAGGAAGCCATTAAATCATTGAATCTGCTGTTAGGCCGACCTGGTATCACCGAAACTCGCTGTGGTTACCGTAGGAGTTCTCGGTAGGAAAATATTCGTACGATCATTATAGAATAAAAATGACGCAATCTGACTGTAATAGCGTCGGGAGAAAAGTTTTGATTTGGCGAGTGTGTATGACGGGAGGATTGTGACAACAAACTCGATCAAGAGCTTCCTGTGGGAAAGCGAGACACAAGAACGGAGTACCTTGAACATAATAAAGCAAACAATATAAAACGCCGTTTCCTGAAATTGAGGGTAGAGAGTACGCCTCAATAGCCTGTGTGTTCGCCCTGTTTGCAGGACAACAAAACAGAGATGGTTAAGCATGGTTCACGTAAAGGAGTTCGGCCAGATCAAGGGAATTTTTGAGGTTGATACAAAATTGGTATGAGAACGACCGAACATAAGGGAATAGAAAAGTTATACGAAATGAAAGTAGTACACCCACACGCTCGCGGACTGAAACTATCATGTAGAACGTTTCCAAGAATGCCATTCTCGTTGATAGTTTGGGAAACCGAAAGTAGAAACTGAATTTTTCGAATGGAAATTGGCATCAGCTGTTGAAAGACCTATCCCAAGGTTATGAACCAAAACCAACCGCAGGTATGTGACAGAAAATCAGCTCTCGTCGAAGAAGAAAGATTCAGTAAAGGAGTATTAGCACAGATGCTCTTTCGGGCGATATTTTGTTTGAGGTGTGTGTACATAACGAGGCATTATTTTTTCTCGTGATGTTTTCTGCGATGGGTACAAATAGCTCGTACCGTAGACACGCTTGTGCTCCTAACATTTGGACGGTCGGTTCAGGGAAAGACTGGAAGTACCCAAACGGGGATACTCGAAGGGGATACTTCTTCATATCATAGAGACGAATTTGTTGAAAAGATTCTGAACAAATACGGCAGAGACTGAAGGGATAATGTGTTCTCAGTTTTGTGTGGCAACAACAACGCGCGAGACGGTGGTGGCTTGGGTACACATCTAAGCGAAAGGATCGTATAGCTAGAGAAGGGTTAGAGGTCCAACAGGTTCGGGTCGGTGTTCGTCGGAATAGCAATCACGTTATTTTGATTCCTTAG
>BOPP01000144.1:832434-854351 GCA_017312745.1 Gryllus bimaculatus
CAAGAAGAAGATTCATAAAAGTATTAGCAACAATGCTCTTTCGGCGATATTTTGTTTGAGTGTGTGTACAAACAGCATTCATTTTTTCTCGTATAGTTTTCTGCATGTACAAATAGCTACCGTACACGCTTTTGCTCCCTAACATTTGGACGGTCGTTTCAGGAAACTGGAAGTACCGGGATACTCGAAGGGGATACTTCTTCATATCATAGAGACGAATTTTGAACAATTCTGACAAATACGCAGATGAAGAATTTCTCAGTTTTTGCACAACACCACGTTTGCTGTACACATCTACGAAAGGATCGTATACTAAGAGGTTAGGTCCACAGTTCGGTCGTTTCTGGAATACAATCACATTTTGAATTCCTCTTCTATACCACAAGATACGAAACAGGGCGAAGTATATTTTCATGTCCAGTTGACAAGAATTCATAGGATATTGATCGTTAACATACAGAAGGATTTTGGAGGTTGGATTTACCAAAGGGTAAGGAGTGACTCGCCTTTCAAGAGATAAAGAAATTCGAAGCTGCAGATATTGCTCATATTGTGGGTTTGTAGGTTGTCGTGGGTAAAGAATCGTAGGCTTCCAAAACAAGGGAATGAACGTATGTGGGTTTTCCGCTATGTACACATGAGCTTGTTTTCGAGGTACTGCGTTAATTTTCCATGGCCGAGGTCGAAGATCTTCGAAGTTTACTGTTGGGGGAGGCATTCGAACTTGATGCTGACTGGAGATGACAGACGGAGTCGGTAGGCGACAGTGTGTGGCGTAGAGAACCTTCTCTACGATGTCTCTTGTTTCAGCATTGTGTCCAAGACTGTGTACAGATACCTGTGTTCACAACAATGAAAAGGGTATATGAACTGGTTCATCAATGTTTGTAAAGTATAAGATTTTAAGGGATCACAAGTAGAAGAGAGTCCAGAAACTTATCACGGGTCTAAAAGTAGATTATTTGTTTAAGAAAGACTCCGTGTGTGATATATTTCGTGTAAAAATACAATTCCGTACACAATTATCATTTAGGTTAAAGGTTGGAAATGTCTTTTATTAATATGTTGAGCAATTTTACCAACAGATCATCTAAGTATACTACTCCTAAGTTTTATATTAAATTTTGAATATTATATTGTTGAATGGATAAAATTTTAATTTGTAAGATTTTGTTCTAACTCGGAAGGTTGCATAAAGTCAAAGAAGTATTTTCATCTTTAAAATACCATTAACATACTGACCAAATGGGGAAAAAAACACATGGATAAAAGAAGGATAGTTGGAAGGAAAGCGGTGCTTTATGCTCTGAAACACTTTTCAGGTTCTCGCAGCATTTAGGGCTTTCTAATGAACGTTAATTCCATGCTAATTAGTGTATATATATATATATATATATATATATATATATATATATATATATTTATCACCATTCATAAACTAATAAAAATGTATGGAAATTGAAAATACGTCAGGTCAAAATTTTTATTTTATCAAACATCATATTTCTATTCTCAGTTATTTAATAATTAGTTTTTTTAAACAAAATAATTTTCTTAAGATTTGGAATAACTATTTCAAAACACAGTTCGTAGTAACATTGAAAACATCGTAGTCAATTAAAACACTAATCACCATGTTGTGACAATTTTATGACGTATTTCTGCTTTGTTTGAAAATGCACTTGTCTGGTAAAAATTTAACATTTCAGAGATACACGTATGAATGCGTTGAAAGATAAAAACAATAACCAAAATATAAATTCAGTTTAATAAAGCCTTATTCACCTGAAATTGTCCATTCAACAACCATTCCAATAATTCAGAGAGAGTTTCTTCTACTTTATGCTGTCCAAGTGAATTTCTTTTATACATAGTTGGAGTTATTCTTGCCAAGATAGACATCGAAAGCAACAAAATAAGGAAAAGCTTCATTGTAGTTTTACTTCGCCTATTCTGAATGACTTTAAAGTGAACTACCAAGACATTGAGGGACACACATCAAGAGATAGAAAGAGTTTACCGTTTTCATTCACTGGTGAAGGAGATCATTGTCCTGAAAGATAACAAGAGAAAACAAGATAAGCGTAAAATGTTTAACATTCACAAACGTTAATGGAGATATCTGACGATAAGTAATAGACGATTAATGGATGGCATTCCTGTATTGGATGCTGATGTTTCAAAGAGGAAACAACTTTGGCCAACAAATTATCTGCTCGGATAGTCAATTTTCTTTGAGTTGCTGGATCGTTCTATTTTGATCTCGTTCAAGATTTGAGAGGAAAGAAATGGAACTGACAGTTTTATTACACGTCAGTCATATCCCCCTGTCTATCTCGATCCAACAGAGTGTGTTGGTACTGTTCTAAGTCAATATACGAATAACATTGTAAATTTTTTAATTATATGTAATTTTACTACATATTTGAAGGCACTTTAACAACACAAAACAATGCACCTCGGGTGGAGTACAGTTTGAATAGAAATTGGATTAAAATAAAGCGCAGTTTTGTTCTGTAGCGCCACCTGGTGGAGTTACAACAAAGTTTAATAGCACATAAATCTTCTGGGTGAAAAACACATAGTTAGCCAACTTTCATGGAGATTGGTCACACGGTGTCGGGGTTTACCGCTTTTATATGACCAACATCCATTTTTATATATAGATTAATCTTCGCATTTAAAAACTCTGTCAGAACTAAAAAACTTCATTTTAGCACCGCAAACTAGTAAAACCTGGCACTAACATGTTTTCTCGCGTTACACGAGGAAGGGTTGACTGATTTTAGTAAACCGAAGAAGTGTCGACTGTGCTCAATAAAATAATAAACAAACTTCAGTGATGTCAGATAAGTTTCATTCTTTTATTTTTAATGTATTATTAAAATATTGTACTACTTATACAATATCGCTGGTTAATAAGAGCAATTATAATGTTTTAGGGCCTACTACCCTTAATTTAAAGAAAAACTCACGAAATTTGGGGTGGTAGAAAAATCACACTATTTTCTAAAGTAAAGAATCAGTTTCATAATAAAATATAAATTTTGTTTATTGTCGAATTATTTTTAATAATAAAATATACTTGTATTATCGTCACCTTTTAACTTTCCAGTATACATATGTGTACTATAAGGAGTATAGGAAAAGTTATGTAATGTTGCGCGAAAGAAAGGCGACAGACAAAAATTCGGGCCCTGATAACGAAAAAGTGGATAAATCAAGTGTCTAAATTAATAAAAATATACTGTAACACCTCATGTAGCCCGAATTCCTGTTTTGTGGATAATTTATACCGTAAAAGGTTTATTTCGAAATGTCCATCTGTCTGTCCGTCTGCTAGTCTGTGAATACCACAAGCGCTTAAACCATACGAATGAACTTTTACAAAATGGATATTCCCCTGTTGACCTGGCTCCACTCGAGAATCCGCGATTTTAAAAACTTTCTTCAAAATGTGGGCTTTTTGAAAAAGTCCCCGTGACATTTTCAAACTTTTCTCAAGAACGTCTCTAATTTTTTTTCATTAAATTTCTTGTAAGAATGCTGTAAAGGTACACGCTTATAGAGGTGTACACACTTATATAGGTCGCATATGTAATATTTTCACGATTAACTCAGAATTTTTAAAAATTGCAAAAGTTAGAATTTTTTCCGCTACTTCCTACCACTACAAAATTCAAGATTTTTCCTTCATATAAATTTTGCTTTTCATAATTAGTTTTTCATTGAGGTCAGATACATTTTTTGAAACTTTTGAGTGCAATATTTGTAATTTAAAAAATTACAAAAACAAAAATTTCTCAACAATTTTTTCTTTAAACTTCTGATACAGATAGTGCTAAATACGCTCTATGAGATGATATAAACGCCATATTGCTCTATTCCTTTGTTCTAGAACTACAATAATGTAATTTGTTTGACTTCTCTCTCCCGTCGTTAATATTTACATTATCGGCAATTTGTTTACATTATTGTATTTATAAGAACACATTAAGATAATTTTTTTAAAGATTTAAATAACGTCACATTAAGTTACTTGAACACTTAAAAGTTTGCAATTTCAGAAACGCCATAACGCCATTTTTTCAAAAATGGACCCAGAAAGTTTCTTCAAACTTTCCCGAAAGATACTGACAATTGTACTATTTAATATGACGTAAAGTTAATTTTGCTGCATTTTTTGTTTTTTGAAAAATTGCTCTAATATAATTTTTTTTTAAAAGATCTCTCACACATTTAATATGTACATTTTCAGCGATTTGTAAACCACTTTTAGGAAATTACTTTAGATGAAAGTTTACGAAAACTCAATAGTTTTCAGTGAAAAGAGCTTCAAATTTCGCATTAACAGAAACGCCGAAACACTATTTTCTTAAAAACAACAGTAAATTTTGCAATCATAAATTCCATACAGGATGATTTACTCTTCTTCAATATTATTAAAGTAATAATTCGATTCCACTATTAGGAAACCGAAAGATAGAGCATTTTAAAACTGTACTGAAGATGGCAATAGACGGCAGCAGGCGACAGAATGTGGCAAGTTCGAATAGATAGCCGAGGCCAAAGAAAATAGAAAACTGATAGGGGAAAGTCTGTGCCATTCTGTAGCACCACTAGATTTGTTTTTCAACAAAGCGTGATATCAGTCTTTATTTCAGGGTCCTAAAGATTGACAGCGAAGTAGCTCGTTTGAAATTCTCACTGATGAATGAAATAACATCCAATTCATGTATTAAACTTTTCTTTACGCATTACATTTCTCTACGCACTACATTGTAGGTCCATAATTTATGCACCTGTATCTTTAAAATTTTCTGCTCTACAATAAAACACAAAGAAACACTACTGGTAATACTGGTTTTAGTCGTAATATACACGTGAGCAAATCCAATATCATGTGGGGACATCTACCAGACTCTCTCTTTAACGCATCTTACGTTTGGAATGCTCGCTGAAGATTGATATTTTTCCCTCAATGACATCTGTTCTTTAAACACGGATCTTCGAATATGTTTATGCTCAATTTTTCGAAAATATGAGTAGTTTTCGTATAATTTGGCGCAAAATATAGGCAATATAGAAAATAAAATTTCTCATTCCCTAAACCGCTCCATTTTTTCCTTTAAATTTCTCCACAAGTTGAAGAAGTTTAAAAAATGGGTCTCATTTTCGTTACCCTTTCTGAATTTTCATAACGGCAAATTTAGAAATAATGCGAGAAAGTATGTGCTGATGCAGCACCACTAGTTTTGTTCTAAAATAAAACACCATATAATGCTGGATTTACTCGCGAAATATACGGGAGTAGAGCCAATATCATTAAGGGGATAAAATCTAGCAAGCGCTCTCTTTAAACAGCCAAAGCGATAAAAGAAGTGTCATCGTGCAGTGTGGACAGCCGATGAATCACACGTCGGCTCTTATCTGCTGACTCGTCCGCGCTCTTATCACCGTCGGTCGCTTTCCAACCGCGACAAAGCCCAGCCTGTGCGCAGCCGTTATTTATTTGCCGGCTTTCGTCAGCGCCGTCTGAAATGAATGGCTCTCTGTGCCAAACAAGGCAAAGAAGCGACTAACGATTCTCCGCATGATGCGGGTCAAGGCCTCCTGGCAATCAGCCGTTTGTAATTGATCAAATTACCATTTTTTTCTCCATATCCATCACACTATCGAAATGCTAATCTTAATTTTCGTGGTACAGAATGTGCCACAGAAGTGAGTACAAAATGCGGTCAAAGATACTGAATAGTCAGCGATGCTTCAGAGAACCTGTCTCTCAATAAATACAATACTGTCCAAAGTTTCCGTTTTTTGTTTGTATCATTTATGAAAAATCCTTATCATTTTTCATATTGCTGAGAGTCAGATATAATATGAATCTCGAAGATTGAAATGCATGTGGGCAAAATTCTCACGCTAGTTCCTACTGGTGTGCCGGCAGGACTTAATCTTCAAATTCCTTTTCAGGAAAATTATAATTTTTGGGTTATTACAGAATGGTATTACATTTAATTATTCATGGTTTTATCGTAAACCAAGTAAGTATGTTCTTTCATCCAATTCTATGAGAAGTGGCTACTCGATTCGGGGGTGTTAAACTATCCGAGTAATGCTTAATAAATATAGTTGTTTTTATCAATAATTTTTGCACAGAATTTTTGTTTTAGTTTGGAGAAAAATAAATTTGTTCATCTTTGGTTGCACCGATGTCCGCAATACGCGTAAATTGGGTATGAAAGGAATGACACTTTTGTATTTCCATTTTTACGCCTTAATCACGTAGTTTTGCCAAACGATTACCTCGGACTCTTTGAAGAAGTCACAGTGTAGTTTCATGGAACGACATTAATTTATAATAATGGAAGCCGTACTTGCTGAAAAAAGGGTGTTGTTGCCATGACAACGCTGCCAGCTGTTATCTTAAAACAAGGATAAAGGTTAATTATTGGTGATACGAGAAGGAAGAAAAATGAATTGTTGGCGATATCTGTAGAAAAGCTTCAGGAAATAAGCCGTTAAGTTGTACAATGTAGCTTAAGCAATTTAGATTCTTTGATAATATGTTTTATAGTTATTGTTCATATGTTTGCAGTGTGTTTTAAGGTATAATAAGATAATTTTACATTACTGATAAACTTCGTAGAGACGAAATTAATTTAGTTTTTGCGCTTCTACCAAACATCTTAGCTATTTAAATTTAATTTGTGTTATTCTCGTGAATCATAATACCATACCGATTTTCTTACATTCACTGCAAAGTGGATATGAAGACTGAACCGCGAGTTTACTGTAGATCTATTGGGTAACGTTGATATGCATCTCACACAGAGAATATACGTAATCTCACGTGCTACTCAGTGATGCCAGATCTACCAGGAACCTGGTTCGTGGATTGTAATAAAAATACCATCTACCAGAATATATTGATCCTGGTACGTCCAAATACCAGGATTTAGAATCTACAGTGATTGATATGGAATTTATATTTTAAAAATATTTTTAATCAATATTTTAAATCCAACAATGGTATTGGTGAAATCACTGTCGTGAAAGCATTAGGGTGACATAAGATGGACTTTTTCTAGCACACGCCGTAGTAGAAAAAGGTAGAAATTCCATTTCTTCCATTTAATTTATCGAAATACAATAAATAGAATCTAGTTAAGTTTAACGAATTTCCTGTACGCGTTAAAAAACACACTAGAGTTATAATATGAACAATTTTAGGATTTAAATCAATTTATATTTGGGCCAGGAATTTTAATGAAAGTACTACGATTTTTGAAGGTTGGTACCGGCAAATACGCTTAACCGTCTGGCACCGCTGGTGCTACAATGCTAAAACATGGGAAATGACAAACCGTAGAATGCCAAGGCAGACGGCCGATGACGGTCGTTATGTTAGTCAACATCAATGATAAATTGTAAACATTACTCAGTTCTTCATTTTGGCAAAATAAACGAAGTGAAACAATAATATTTTTGGGTTTTCGATATTCTGTTTAGTGCGTGTGTATTACTTTTGATTGTAACTATTCTGGAACACTTCTTTCTTTTGTGCAACGGAATTTTTGGTTATCAGCTAGGATTGATTGTGTTGACAATATCTAAAATATTATAATTTGGGCCAAGAGAATAAATAAAGTTTTGATTACGAGTGAAAAAATGTAGTATAAAGAAACCTATTCTCACAAGGGAATAAAATACGTTTTGCCTCTAGTACCATACATTTAGCCTATTTATTCATTACAGCTATCTAAAAGAAAGTGACGTTCACGTAAAACATCTAAAGTAATTATGCTCATATATCTTTTATTGTTTTAATGCGATTGTCATCAATGAAACGTGTTGACACAATTCTATATTTTTTAGCTAAATAAGAAAATTATTCTCAGCACTTAATTATTTTTTAAACATTTAGATGTGATTGAAACAAGAGATTTCTTTCAAGAACAAAAACAGTAAAAAATGAAGAATTGTGAGAAGGATTAAAGAATTTAATCCAGACTTTTTAAACTCATGATTTTCGTGGAAATACAAATTCTTCAGTAGACACACGATTTGCTGTTAAACATAGCAAAACAACTCTTCAATGACCTTCCGACATTCATTACGAATTCTCGGAAATAGCGCATTCGAAATCAAAAAAAAGCAGATGTTTGCGATTCAGAAGCATACGTAACCACGTATTTGCTCATGCTTCATATGACCCATGCGTCAAACTCCATCGAAATCTGGCCATCATTCCTCACATCCTATCGCGCCTTCTGCGTTCCGCCGAGTTGCACAATTTGAAACCTCTTTTTGTATTGCCGGCCGCTCGGACTTAAAGAGAATACTCCGTTGAAATATAATTCGATCAATACATAGTACGTGTATTGATACATAAGTAGTGTCAATAAATTGAGTTCGATAATTTCAAAAAATCCGTTAGGTTCGTAAACGATGAACATTCCATCGGTCGCTGCAGATCTATTATAAAACCTGTTCGGCGACGTTGTATGTTACAAAAATTCATGCACAGAATACTTTGACATACTAACATGAATTTATATTTAAATATTCTCTATTGCTTTTACTGTATCATTTCACCTCAACGTAGAATAGACAAAGTATTGTTATGGTGCAGTGAAATGTGCCGATATTTATTTAAATCTTTTAATACCAGATTTAAACCCTTGGCTTACAAAAATAATTTGAATTTTAATTCAATAAATTCCGTTCTTTATGCCATTATATTGAATTATAAGAGGAGGGTTGACGCCAAGACAAATTTTTTCTCAGCATTTACCCCCGTTTACAGTTTTCAAACCTGTTCGACGACGATTCGTGTTACAAAAATTATTTTGCAGTATACGCTTAAAATCTAAAATAAATGTATGTTTAAATGTTCACCATTATTTTAACTTTCTCTTCTTTTTAATATAAAAAATACACACTTACGCTACGGACATATTTTGCTTTTTCTTTATATCCATGAATTCCGTTCATTGACGATGTTTTACTGAATAATAAGGGGAGGGAGTGGCGCCAAGGCAAGCTTCACCACTGCCTTTACCTCCTCCCCCTCTCCTAGTGGCTGGGTCTGGAAAACGGATATCGGCGATAATATTCTTTTTTTTTCTTCTTAATTTATTTTATCCGATCAACCGATGGACTTACAGAAGTGAGAAAAGCATATTTACATTAAAGTAATGGAATACTTCCTAATATTATTTCGAGTATTCTTACTCAGAGAGTTATTTACAATTTTTTAAAATAGATTCTAATAATGCTGATTAATGCTTTAGGGAAGGGTTAGAGTGGGTAGATTTATAAGGATTTGGACGCTTTTAGATGAGTTTTTATTTTAAAGGTGGTTTGAAAATGTATTGGGGGAGACTGGATTTAATTCTGTTTGAGGTGTTTCCTTATTACCAAAATACTGTACTCAATTGCAAGAGGTGTACCGCCAAGGCAAGCATCACCCTTGCCTTTACCTCCCCCCTCCCCTCCCGTAGTTCCTGCAACTGGAAAACGGACAGCGGCGACAAGTGACTACGTAAATACGCAACCTCTTCCGCCCTCTTCCCCCCCCCCTCTTCCCTGGTGGCCGGGCGCCCGGCCGACGCCAAGGCGAGACCAACGGCGGATCTTGTGGCGGTGGCGGCGGCGGCGGCGGCAGTTGCGACCCGGACCGCGAGCTACGAAGTCTGGCGGTCACTTCGCTTCCCGTTGCTTCGCGTTGGAAGTGAACGCCGTGAGGTAAGTGAATGTGCACTTCGCAGCAGGTGCTTTCGCCGCTACCTCTTTAACCTTCTGATAAGTATCGTGTTTGTTTTGTTTTTTAAATTTATTCTAGCTTGACCATTGGCCCTCTGCAGCCACATAAGATAAATACATTCGTATTATTTCATATAGAAGAATCATTTAATAACAGAACAAACAGAATAAACAAAACTTTAGTTTTAGATATAAGACAAAACTGTGATTATATACAGTTGTTAATAATTAGAAAAGACTCGTCGGTTTAAGTCTATGGCGGTTCGAAAAATTCTCTTGGTAACTTTCTTTTTAATCGTTCGCGATGAGGATTTTGCTTACCCATGTTAAAGTGAATAGCTGACGGGATCTTTAATATGTTAGAATAGAATTTTACGGATAAGAGTGAGAAATGGACGGGGATTGGTGTAATGCCAAGTTCATTATGTAACTGCGCATTCGTGATGTACCAGGGAGCTTTTTGTGACGGTGCGTAGGAATTTAGTTTGAAAAATTTGAATTTTGTTGATGTTTGTTTTGGCTGTGGCAGACCAGACTAAGTAACGTGTAGATGACGATAGGGGATGATTTCGCATCGCGAACTAACAAGATTGTAAATGGTGCTGTAACTTTCTCTTAGTATAAACGTTAAGTAGTGAAAATACATCTCCAATATATATTTAAAGATATGTTCAATATAGAAACTGAAAACTTTCTAATATAAAGCTCGTACACTGCTCAAGGAAACAAACTGGATATTCTCAAATGACCGTGCAATAAAGTACATATTTTAACAAAAACAAATTCTACAATACATCTAAAATAAAGAAATGTGCACACGAGTTACAACAATTCTACACAAACTCTCCACTAACGTAGTGTAGTGTACACGGAAACAAGTACAACAGTTGTGCCCCCCAAACAAATCTAAAAATGTGGTGTTCCATAACGCAACCTGTTAACGGCAAATATTTAATTGCGGGCGACCTCTTCTTTCCCTTGCTGCTGCATGAGGTCAGCAGTGTTGTAAGTAGTGACATGAACAGTAAGTAGTCGCATGAACAGTATGAAGTAGCAATAGTATGAGTCGGCATGACCAGTATGAAGGTAGGCGGTTAAACACTATGAAATAATTGTATTTTTCAACTAAAATCTGAAGAGTTCCATTAAATTTGTACTTTTACCGACTTCCTGGGTGTTTATCGAAACATTCGATACCTGTCACAGCAGGAGGCTGCACAGTTTTCTTTCAGTTCCTGCGCGCATCGGAAATTAGTAAAATATTAATAACATTATCTAATTCTAGAGTAATAAATTTGTCAAAAATGTAAATTTCGTATAGTTTAGATATTACTGTGAGAAAAACTAAAGATGCGTAGTCAGTTTGCACACCTTCAGTTATCAGATGGTTAACAAGCAGTTTTGTTCATAAATAGATAACTGCACCTGCAACTAGTACAGGAGAATATTTTCCAGAAAATTCGAAACATGTATGTATTGTCAAAGAATTTAGCGATAAAATACTTTTCATTAACTCTACTTAATTGTACAAAAATATGTCCTTGCGTCAATTTTCTTTATATAATTATTTTCAAGGAATCTTGTTTACATCGTAGATGTGTTTTTCAAAGTATGTGATTAAATCTTAGTAGGCTAGTTACACAAGAGTCAGTTCTCAAATGATTTATTTAATTTATGTATCTGCTTGTAGAAAGTACTTGCCACTTAGAGACTGACAATTGCAGACTTCCATTACGAATCAATAAATTATGATTTAGAATCAAAATTTTAAATCTTTAAATGTATATTATTTTAGGCTGGTTTGAGTATTATTCAATTGCGCTAGCCTTTTTTCGAAGTAACATCTAGGCAATTGTGAAGGAACACGTGACCCAGAGCTCTTTCTCAATTACATTAAATGTCAGGATGTTTAGATTACTCCGGATATACTTTCTTTTCGTTTATTGCTACATGAATCCTAATTTTGCAATGATATTGGAAGTTTGTAATTATTTCTTTGCCAGCTGGATTGTGTGTTTTGATTTCACAATTGGGTTAACACAATTCCTGCCGGTGCTTATCTATGTTTGGACTGTTAGGTTGTGGACAGTATCTGTTATAAAGGAATTTCGTTAAGACTTCGACAGAGGTGTAAAGGCAAAGCGTGGTAAAGTTTAGGTTTCAAATGAAAACTACTGTAGCTTCAACTTTTTTTCCTAACTTTAATTAAATATACAAGACACAATACCTCGTCGAAGATTCATATTAACCACCAACTAATTAAACTTTAACATGTCAATACATAAAAATAATATTATTGAATTGTAAGTTTTACTTGGCAAAAAATTCACAAATTAAATCAAATAAATATGCCCATATTTGCAATTAATTCTATATGACTGTATTTGAAAAGAGATCGATAGCAATATTTTTCCTTTCTTGTTTATTGAGTGGGACATGAAACTTGTTTTTTTAGACTTGCCTGGAATTGCTTCTTTAATTTGGGGAATTTTTATTGAATAAAAAGCTCACGCTTTCGAATGTCCTTGGACTTAGTTTTATAAAAAATAATTAATTATTAAAATAGACAATGAACATCATGATGTAATATCATCACTGTAACGTTATCAATGACGTATTATCAGAATCCATATAATAGGCATGCAAACATCAGTACATGCAGTTTAAATGTAAATATATGTTTGTATGTATGTATGTGTATTCGTCTCGTAACTGGAATACTAACGTCGGCATGGTAGAATTCGTATTAAAGAAATCAACACTACATTGAACTCACACTTCTAAATAGTTAGTACCGTGATATCATGAAAGTTCTAGTGACATATTTTTGACGCTATTACACAAAGAACGCATTTTTATCAACCATTTTTACTATCTTGTCACACTACGTATTTACCTAGTAAAGATTTTATAGCATTTTCATGCTGCAGCGGAAAGTAACAATCGTTTGACAAAAAAACTCGTATGTTGTAATAAAAAATAATAGAAACATCATGTTCTCATGTAAAAAATACGTTATCTAACACATTGTGTAGTCAGAACCCACATTGTGTCAGTTCTAGACACCGCAGCATTAGTTGACCGCAAAATGTCCAGCAAGTGCAAATGTCTGTGTGTATGTGTCTGTCTGCCTTTTCCTGCCTGTCCGCCTCTGACTGTGTCTGCCCGTGTCAGTCTACCCGTGACTGACAACCCGTTTCTGTCTGTCTGTCTACCTTTTTCTGAGCATCCCAACCAAACAATGCAAGAATGTTGTAAATGACATTTTTGACGCTGAGTCATATGTCAACAAAAAGCGAGTTCTAAATTTTGACATATGATTACAAATAAACTGTATTAAATATAAATATAAATTTTAAACCAACCTTCGAGACTCAGCAAGGGGCAAACTTCTAGTCTCCAATATTGCATTTACTAACAGACATCTTCGTGAACAATCTAGTTAAACTTATTTGTGTACCGGACACACTCTTGAAATTTTACGGTTGGTACAGATACTTTGAAGACATTATAGTACTTGTGGTTCTGCACATGCTGACAACTAGAAAACATCAGTTTTTCTAAATTATCTAAATGATTATAAAAAATCACAGTCGAGAAAGAGAATGACGTGAACGAACATTTCTAGACCGTTCCTTCACTTTATTGACGGTCGGCTATGTTTTTTGACATACGGGAAACCGAAAAATACTGACATAAGAGATTCACGACTTAAAAGAAATTGCTCTTAACAATTTTCTCTTATTAACTATCTAAACAAAAAGAAAACAATCTCTCTCAATACTAGGACTAACAAATCTCACCCACACGCAACACACACCAGATATTCAATTCCCTTTCTTGATACACAAAACTCACACACTTTGATATACATGTCACTTTCAACACACCTACGAAATATATATAAAAACACTTTCCCACAATAAAATCCTATCTCTAAGTCTCCATTATTCGTGTATTGTTTCATTTCCTGTGGCAATTTTATGCATAATATATTCGCCAGCCCGGAACGTCATTCCTACAGTAAACACAACAAAATCACACTTTCCCAGCTATCTCTTAAAACAAAAGACATTCATTCACCGTAGAGAATGACTTAAAATTTCAGAAATTCAAAATAGATGCCAACACAGACTTCCATTGGAAGCCACACTAATTAAGAATTTATTAAACATTTCTCAGCACAGTATTCTATTAAACGATCCAATTCCTTTCCCTTCACCCCTTCTGAAATTGACAATCTCTCACACACGTTAACCCCTTCTCTCGCCGGTCTTCCGCCACCTGAGTGTCCCTTTCACTTCTCTCTAATAGCCATTTCTTCGAAACGCCTTCCTGCACCTCTCTCCATTTTCAGCTTGCCTTTAAATAGCAGAGCAATGGTCTTGGCCCATACTGTTTTGACTTTACCGGGACCTCCAGCCGCCACACAATCAGTATCAGTTTGCTCGTCAGCATTTATTTATTTGTTTATTTATTCACCGACTCTGTTTGATATCGTCTAAGTTTCATTATTTATGTACGTGAGTAATTTTTAAAATTATATCACATTCACTTTCTTATACTTGCAATATTTCATAAGTCTCCGTTATCAATTATTTCACTTTGTAAATTTGTTATATTACGAATTGTTCCTTAATAATTCTGTAATATATTTTCGCAACATATCCTTTATTTTGTTCATTTGTTTACAAAAAAAATCAAAAATTAAATTTTCTAAAATACAAATTGTAATGTCGATGTTTTCTTGTCTTGTAGCCCTGAAGATTTCCGCAGTGCGGCCGAAAAATCGTTTTTATTAAATTAAACATTTATGACGAAACTACGCCTCTTATTTACTCTTAAGACGCATTATTTTTACTTCTAAAGTACACTTCCTTCCGCATTTCTTCATAATAGTACAGGATTTATAACTAGATATCCGCTGAGACGCAGTTGACATTAAAATTCGATGAATGTAACTAGTCTACTAGTCATTAACATTGCAAATTTAAACTAGTTTTCCATAGTGTCTCTGATCGCCAGGAACCGAATGCCGGAGTAGTACCCTAACAAAGGGGCCACGGACCTCGCATTATGTTTTCTTCCCATTCCTTGTCCTATAGTACTCCCTTACTTTCATTTGCCAGCACTACAATAGTACACATGTCGAGAGACCGATCGGGAGTTTAGAGCTTGTCCCGGCTGGCACGGTGCCCCACTGGTGGGAGATACCTATTTAGAGAAAACCCCGCTAGCCACGGTTGGTCGGCAACGGATCTCTTGCGGATTCAACGTGGGAAGATCACCGCCCTAGCGAAAACAATGTTCACTACACTTACGGGACTAATGAAATTAATCTATGGCTAATAATTACTTGCTCTATTACTCACTAGGGCAATGCTGGCTATGAGCGAACGCAGCCGGTGAGCAAACGCCGAGGAGACGCACCGCCGACTTCCGCTCTTTTATTTTATCCTCATTATCCTCATTAAACCTCTGTATTTCCCCGTTGCACGACGTTGCACAATACCCACTCACCCCAAGAGTGCAACTGTCACGATCTCAGGTATTTTCGAGGAAGCGTACATCTGAAATAGTGCAACAGACGATTGCATCACAAAACGTGACACACCTGAAGACATTTAAACGTGGTTAAATAGGTTAGTATGCTCACGTTACTTCGTCATTGTAAATACACAGGTTAATGTTAGTTGATCAATGTTATGTTTAGTATCAAAGTGTAAAATTAGATAAACAGACAGAAGAGAACACCTTGTGGTTTGAGTCTCGCCACTAAATAAAGAAAACATATTATTACTATTATTATTGTATAATAAGTAGTTTCTTTTTCGACGAAAAAGATTGGTTATTTAAGCTGTTTCGCTGCTACTATGGCTGATATTAAAATATTGTACGTGTAAGAAAGTCAAATCAAATTGCCATTTTGTATGGGTTTAAACTTTGTGATATTTGTTTTATAACACAATTTTCGCTTCCGTATTTCTACAATAACTAAGGATTTGTTTTGCAGCAGATAGCGCCTATTGATTCATTTTACTGTGTTTTTTGCATTCCTGTTTCTTCAAAACAAGATAAACACTTTACATACTACTAGAGAAACATTGAATACCAACACAACGAAGTTCTAATTTTGATGACACTATAATTTAAACAAGTATTATAACCTACAATACTTATAATATTTGTTTAACCAAAAAAGTTAAAATATCAATACAGCTAGCTTTTTTAAGACATATATACATGAATACATATACAGTCTAGTTTGTCTAGATTTTAATTCTATAAAAAAAAGTCTTCAACGTTACCAAAAGACTTCACCAATAATTTGTACAGCTTATTTTTGTTCAATCATTCCAAAAATTTGCTCTTCTAATTTTTGGCATATACGAGTAATAAGGGGGAGGAATAGACTAATCTCAAATATTTCCAAATACGAACCAACCTAATGTACTTCGTGTGATAGATCATAAAATTCCCAAGTAATTATTTTATAACTGTCTAGCACAACATACTATATACATACTAGTGCTCCGTAATTAGTTGACATTCCGTTAGGGGCCAGATAACGGAAGTACGTCTTGAAGGAAGTGCCGTTGCCCTGAGTTCCATATGCGTGTTATCTGTATTGACTTATTTCTTTCCGTTACTTATGGGATGAATCATCAGCAAAGAATGCTTTGTGAAAGATTCTGTTGAACCCTTAATTTTGTCAGCCATCAAATATTAATATATTGACATTTTATGGTAGATTTCAGTGAAGTCAGTGAGACAAATCATTGTGCCTTATGAAGAAAGAAATTAAAGAATATAATATTGTGTAAATAACGCATGTATTTGGATCGATTGTTCGGTTTTGCTGGCAAGTTAACGGTTTACCCAAGCCTCAGCCTAGATAATTTTACCACACTCGGGGGGTTAGAGAGACATGTGGCAAACATGAGGTATTCCCTTCATCGTAACTAACAAACTCCCCTTGCCTGAGTTTTTCTTTGTCACACAGCTACCGAGACTGAGGCAATCTTCAGGGAAAGCTACATCTCTATTTTTGCCTCGCCCGGGAATTGAATCCGGGACCACACCACGGGAAATTAATACGAGACCCATGAGTCTTCTTAGAGACTGTAATAATTGTACATTTAACGTGCACCTCGTACAAAGGTTTTCGGACACCTGATAATTAAATCTTTAAATTCAAACAATTTAGGACCTCGCAATTACTTATTGTACGCCTTCCTTCACAAATTCTCCCCTGCTACCAAAAAATAAAATGTAGCACGAAATCCTGAGAATTTGTTTCTGGAAATGTTTGCAATTGAATGTGGGAGAAGTGTTTTTGGAAATATTTCTCTCACATTAAATTGCAGGGGGATAATCTTAAGTTATTAGTCAGTTGACTGTCTAATGGTTATAGATTTGTTTACTACGGAACATTAATAATTAATTTTTTAAAAAAACGTAAATCCCCAAGAATACCAGAGGCCCCTGATTGTGTGGACCTGGGCGTAGGGCAACGGTTGCACCAACCAAGCTACTCACTGATTACAGAACAGTGTTATCCCAGGCGACTCTGATCAGTATTTTCCCAGTGGCCGGCTGCTCTGATCAGTATTTTCCCAGTGATCTCTTGTATCAACACCAAGAAACTTCCGGAGCAGTTCAGTAACACACGGGCTACGGACTATGCACGATCATCCCTTTGTCTTTCTTCACACACCTACACTTACTATATGCAGTTATCTAACACACACGTCAGAAGACAGATACTTGCCCCGGCTCAAGGGGTGGACAACGTGGCTGAGATACATGCAGGAGCACATCACCCGCAAATCGACCGTGTTGATCAGTATCAATGTGTCCATCCAGCATAGGCAAAACATCGCTAACTCCCACGATAACATCGTTAACCCTAGATTACAAAGCTGACCTGTACGAAGCATTACAATTATTACAAAGGCATTGTATTGTAGTTATTATATTACCAAGGCATAGCCTGAAAGGCAACATTGGGTAAAAATAAAGAAAAAATCATTTTTACAATGAAACATTGAATTAATGAATTGAACATGTATTATATGGAGTTACAAAATATATATTAAAGGTTTTTGTAGATCCATCAAAATGACTTGACTCTCATAGCAGACCCTTGCTAGGTGCTGACCTCTCATGCTTTTAAAGAAAAGTCCTCAGTAGTACCTTGTCATGCGACGTTCTTCATGATCGCCATCGTCCCATTATGGTTGCTAAATGTTCAGAACAACACTTGAATGCTACAAGACAAAGAGTTTGTATTCATTATTCATAATATTAGCCAATACAGAACCTAAAATAACACTAACGTAATTACAAATTCGTAGCGTACTTGACGACGCATAAAATGGCGTACGCCGGAAATAGGCACACGCACAATGTTAGGTGTATTTCAGTGGCTAGTCACTCAGTGAAGGTACACAGAGTTTCAGAAACAGGAAGTGAGGGTAAAGGGGTGGGGGAAGCTTTCGTCACTAGTTGCGTCGTCTGACAAACGACGCCTATATAATCTACGGATAATCTACTAATACTAATGTAACGGGACGAATGATCTGAGCAGTGGACGATGCCGGGGACATCAATGAATCCGTCATACGTAAGTCACTGCACGGAAAGATGTATCAACAGCTCTCAACACCGTGTCTCAGGACATCAACTGACGTCACTGCAGTGCCTCTGACCGGGAGGTCCTAGGGTTCGAAACCCGCTGGTGGAAGGATTTTCAACACACAGTGCAGTCTCGTCTGGAGGACAATTCTAGCGGCCGGCTGCTCTGGTCGGTAGTTTTCCCTGTCATCTCAAAAGAATACCAGTCGAAGGTCTGAGCAGTACCGCTCAAAACCGATCACGGACCGCGCGCGATCTTTCCTTCTCTTTCATTGTCCCATCCTTTCCCCTAACACACACACTTACACTTACCTGCACTACACTATCACACATGCCCGGAAAACGGTCGAGAGCTTAGAGCTTGTCCCGGCTGGGACGGTGCCCCGCTGGTGGCAGATACCTAGTAGAGGGTAACCTCGTTAATCGACAGGTAGGTCGGCACCCTATCTCACCATGTAGTGGGAAAGGTCACCTTCCATCATGAAAAGTACACTATACTTACGGGATCAATGAACTTAGCAGTTGATGCGCCCCGATTCGCTAATAAATATATCAATCTATCCGTCGCTGCCCTGAAATGTGCATCAATACCTCACATCAAACTATTTGCATTAACAGATTGTATCTGGCGGAGCGGTGGTGACTTTCAACGATGACGGCCCTTTCCACGAGGAGCTTGGCGCTGTTGTGTCTTTCGTGGGTGCTGGCGGCGTCGTTGCTGCTGTCGGAGGACGCGGCGGCGGCGGCGGTGAGGGCCAGGAGTCGGGCGAGGCTGCCCAGGCGGCGGGCGCGGGCGAGAATCGCCAACTCGACGGCGGACCCCGGCTACAAGCGCTTCCACGCCAACGACTCCTACATCGGGGAGCCCATCCCGTGCACGGACGACGAGAAGGTGTGCTTCGGGTACAACCTCGTGCTGGACACCGACTCGGACACGTGCCAGGCCATCGGTGGAGGATACGTGGGGGGATGTGTGCTGCGGGCGGACAGGAAGGAGTTTGAGGAAACGTAAGTTTGCATTTTTTGTTCATTTTCTTCTGCTCTTTTTTTGCCTTACGTTGTCCGTTTACCTCATTCAGTCACGAATTTCTTTTTCGTCTTCATTCCTCACGTTCTCGTGTTCATTTCTGACATTCTCGTGTTCATTTCTGACATTCTCGTGTTCATTTCTGACGTTCTCGTCTTCATTTCTGACGTTCTCGTCTTCATTCCTGACGTTCTCGTCTTCATTCCTGACGTTCTCGTCTTCATTCCTGACGGTCTCGTCTTCATTCCTGACGGTCTCGTCTTCATTCCCGACGTTCTCGTCTTCATTCCCGACGTTCTCGTCTTCATTCCCGACGGTCTCGTCTTCATTCCTGACGGTCTCGACTTCATTCCTGACGGTCTTGACTTCATTCCTGACGGTCTCGTCTTTACCCCTAACGTTCTCGTCTTTACGTTCTCGACTTCGCGCCTACCGTTTCTAGTTTTCCCGCCTTCCATTCTCGACATCACGTCTTTCGGTTCTCTTCTCCTCTCTAGTACCATAAAGTACAATCACGTGCGTCTAGCAATGATTTGAGGCGTTGCGTTCATTAATGTTGTTTAGAAATTTATTTCATTATTAAAAAACTCAAAATGTTTATCAGAAATATTTATCATACGTTCTCTTTAGATATGCCATGGTATAGATGCATTACAAAATTAAAAAGAATAGAACTAATAATAATGGTGTATACTACAATTATGTCTGCATTATGATTGTGGTGAGTTGTGGAAAAACACAAACGCCCTTGTGCTAAATCATTCCTTTCTTTAATCTGTAGGTCAATGTTAGATTTTAGAGGCCACACGGTCACCCGTATGATCCTATCAAAAATGATGTCACGCGGTCAAATAAATGGGATGAGATACTTGCACGAAAAACAAACAAATGTGTGTCCTATCTTTACTCGAAGCTTGTTTTTTTCACTCGCTTCATGTCTTTCGGCCTAAACATCATTGACGTGTGTACGTATTATTAGATAATAGCGTAGAAAATGGGCATAATAATAATAATAATAATAATAGAAATATTAAAAACAATAATTACATAATTTATAAACAAAAGTTATCTATTTCTATTATGGATCTTCAATTCAGATCCTTCATAAACCTTCAGTTCGAAAGAGTCCAAGTATTGCTCTGAGAGTGATTTTGGTATTGAACTGTCTTACTATATGGGTAATTGTCTGGCGCAAACATTACAGTCATATTGCGGATGTGGGATTTAACCTGACGGACACCGGTTTCCTTGTTAAACTCCATATGAAGTGCGATCGCTGTTAAGTGCGGCGAAGTGTGAATGATTTTTGAGTAGGGTCTTACTTTTCCATCACTCAATGAGCTACATGCAATCAAACTCATTCATTAGAACGTGATGATATTGAACTTATAACTGTGCCTTGATACAAGTGATCTTCGTACTGGTAGGTGAGGCAAGACTTTCTTTCTCTCTGTTCCTTTCACTCACTCTTGTGTCATTCGCTCCACCTGATTGGGTCACTCGCTCTGCGTGTCCCTTACATTAACTGTCTCTGTTAGCTCTCCCTTGTATGTTCCTTTCACTGTGTCATTCGCTTCAGAGCGTGTTTCAGGGCACTTCAGAGCGTGAAACACCAAGGTGTTTAGTTGTATCGTTCTGACTATTAGTGTAAATCGTTTCGTGTCACACTCTCTGCCTGTGGGTGTCAGTCTCTCTGCCGGTGTGTGAGACACTCTCTCCCCCCCTCTCTCCCTTTCTCTCTCTCTGCCTGAGTATGCCACTCTTCCTGTGGATGACATTCTCTGGTTGTGTGTGTCACTCTCTGGTTACGTGAGAGTCACTATTTCTGCCTCTCTCTCTTTCTGCAAGGGTGTGTCACTCCCTTTGCTTGCTTGCGTCGCTCCCTCTAGCTGTCTGTGACACTCCCTTAGCCTGACGGCATCACTCCCTCTCCCTCTCCCCGACATTATTCAAGAACGAAATAATGGGAACCATCATAATGCACAAGTTGATTTCCATAATTTCCGCCTGTTCACCTCCTCCTCCAGTGTGTCACTGTTTCTCAGCGTTTCCTCAATCGCCGCCAACCCTTTAAGATAAGATATGATAAGATAAATTTACTGCAAATGAGCATAACCCGGGGCCAGGTAATTACATAAATGCGATAATACAGCTAACATGCAAATTATGTAATAATAATAACAATAATAATAATACCAATAACAATAATAATTATTATAACAACAATAATAATAACATTAATAATAAAAATAATAATGATATAAAACTCTCTAATTCATAAAACATTTGAAATTACCTTAAAAAAAGAAACCTCATAATCACACTCCGCACTGAATTTTTGCTCAACAGCACTTCACTTCACCACACTTCACTATGAATATGACCCTTTAATCACTTCCTACATTATTTCTCTGTTCTACACTGCACGACACCTCACTTCCCAATACATTACTGACGCATCGCTCTACAACCAACTATAATAATA
>BOPP01000144.1:854854-872609 GCA_017312745.1 Gryllus bimaculatus
CTTCTTTCCCATCTTTCGCGACCTCCATTACCTTATTTCAATTCTTCTTTCCTTGATGTTGTTCTGGCTTTTCACTACATAATGTTTCTCCACTAATTCTTTTAATAGCTCTTTCTAGTTCTATGCCTACCTACCTTACGTCTCTACTTCTTTGCTCTACGCTTCATGCACATTATAGACGCTTATGCCTCATTTCTTTCTTGCTTCGTATTATTTGCTGAACATATCCCTCCCGCTGCACTTACCCTCACTTTACTCTCAATCTCACTTTACCGCACTATCCAGGGACTGTTCTCTTGTCTCTATACAAATTCTCTACGTCTCACGACACACACAGATCAGTCACTAACCTACACGCATTACGAACACAAATAAACTCAGCATCCTGCCAAGCCAGCTCAACACACTCATAACGTTCGCCGAGCTACATAGCATATATCTTACATAGTTAGTTTACAAACCTAGAGAGATAGTCAGAAACCTCTATACATTCTAAATAATGTTAGTGCTTTAGTCTATAATTGAAGTACTCAGTTCTCGGGTGTACGAAAATTAAATGGTTCCATTAAAATGTATACTAACAAGAGGATTTATCAAAAATTTAGCTCGTCTCCAGAACATTCATATTGGACAACAATTTCTTTAAAACCGTCAATCTCTAAAGATTTCGATTACCCGCGAATAATATACTCTACACGCTTTCAATGTAACTAAAACAAATATGACCGAACAAATTAGAGTTTTTCTCCACAGACCCACCAAGTGAAGTAACTTACACTTACACCGCAGTGCAGAAGTTTTTATATTTTGAAAAATAACACTTGGGATGGCACGAATAGTAATAAGATTTTCATTCTAATATTAATAGATTAATAAAAGAGGGGATTTTTACAACCCACAACTGAGGCACAAATAACACCCAACCACACAGGGCGTCAGTCCCAGGTTATACGACCACTAGAGGGATTTCTATAATTATTGAGCAATATCTAAAAACTCACACTTATTCCCTAGGTACGTCTCAACCTCCGCACCTTTTACTATCTCTAGGAAAGATCTGCCTTCTATATTGAAATTTGGTTTTCAAATATTTTTTCATCATTTTATTTTGAACCTTTTTGATCATTATTAACTTGTGAGTTTGTTATTTGGACTCAGTTTGTCCCATCAGTAGTTCGCAGTCGCGCAAAAACGTATTACACAGAAAACACTGGGCCATTGTATGTTTTGAGTAGACGTTACGATAACATGGAATTAATTGTATATTGAAATAATAATACTTTGAATGATTAAGGTTTAATACCAATTCTCAATTTGTTTCTTAATTTCTCGAGAATCGACCTGGAAAGTGATGCATTTATTGGTTGACAGTAAAACTGCAACGACATTGTATGTAGTTCGGTCGGTGGCAGCGATTCATCGTAGTCTTATCTTTTAACCGCCAGATTCGAAAAATATACTGAAGTTCTTTTCACGTAATTAAAGAACTGAAAGTAGCCAAAATAAGAAGCAAAACGCAACGTATAACTCCTTTAAACAAAACATGTAATGTTTTCGATGACTGTCTAATATTGACAATCGCATACTAATTTACCCACAAAACAAATTTGTTCTATAAAACTTAGATCTCGAATAAAAAGATAAAAGCTAAGGCACCGGGGCAAAAATGAACCTTCCGTGTTAGGGAGGGGATATTCCTCAGACTCGTTAGCCAACCGGGACGCGGAACTTTGATCCCCAAATGGAGTCTCCGGCAAAGGACATAATCCACTTTCGTGGTTTGCCAAATGTAAAATTCCTATGCACTAGCAACGATACACATTAGTGCGTATACTCTGGGTTTAATGGCATGCAGTCTGTCTAGCCGAAGGGATCTGCGTGTTCGAGTACGCCTCGGGTGTACTATGCTTCTCTGGTAGGTTGAGACACCTTCACTACCATATACCATCATATCGTGATCCAATGTCGCTCATAAGTTTTTTAATTAACAGCCTCGAATGATAACACGACCAAACAAGAATGGTACACTAATAGTACAGTAAAAGAAGTAGAATATAATAAAAAATGATCAACGCCATCTATGTGCTAACCGGTAGCACGGAAAGCACTCGCAGCTGCCCTGGGCCGAGGCCGTTGCGTTGATCGATCTTGACGCTCTGGCAAGCAGCGCTGGCGCGGTGACCTAGCCTTGCATGCTGCGAGAGATGACCCAACGGACGCTTAACCGGTAAAGTCGGGAGACTCTTTGCCGCCGGCGCCTCCTTCGGCTGCTCCAGCTCTCGGACCAGGGGCACTGATCAGAGGAGAGGGGCTGCACATATATATATGTCAGCGGTGACACCCAACAATAATATTATAAAAATAATATTTGTCATTCATTATATAGGTATTTGGTGGTAATTTTGTGTAGTATTGAGAAAAACATCTTAGAATGCGCACTACGTTCGAAAAATATTTAATTTCTTTATGTCAGGGTCTAAGAAGTATAATATCTAACTTAGCACAGTTGCCAAAGAGCCGACAATAACCTACAATATTTGATTGATTGGGATATATAAATAATTAATTTGCAGGGGTGAGGTGGCAAATTTTTTACTCGCGGTTACCAATCATATGGATCAAATAAATTAATATTGTTCATCAAAGTTTGCTGGAAATGGAAGTGTTAGTGAGGCATTAGGGTGATGTTGGTTTTAGCAAGAAAAAATTATGGACATATGAGATTGTCAATTATCTGTTTAGAATCATATTTAAGTTTACTTTGATCTAGTAGAGTAACATCACAATGCCTAACAGTAGCATCTGAGGACAATAAACGGAGCTCTGCAATATATATTGAATAATTCAATTCAAAATTTCAGGGTTTGCGGAGGGGCAATCTTATTCAATCTGCGTAAGCCAATTACTTAATAAAATAAAAAGGTTTGTTCACAGGGATGTGGTGATTTGATGTTTAAGAATAGAAACAATTAGTTGCGCCAACGTTCGAAATATTTAATTTCTCGTCAGTCTGGGGCTACGAGATACTAAATCAATGAACGGAGAGGCATTGAGGAGAGACAATTAAATTCACGTAAAATGGTCGTAAAGTATTCTATATTTTGATTGAATATAATCCAAATAGTAGGGGGGGGATGACAGAATTTTATTGCTACACATTATAATCAAATAAAATTTGTTGACGTCGGATTGGTGATTGAGTAGTGAGAAGACAATTAGTTGCCCAACGTTTGAAATATTTAATTCTCTTCGGTCAGAGCTAGAGTACTAACAATGAAAGGCATGGGGGCGGGGGGGGGGGCGCGGGGGGGAGGGGGGGGGGTGGTGACAATAAACACTACACATTAATTTGATTAATTAATTAATTATATAAAGAATTACAGGGGGAGGCGGCGCAAATTTTATCTGCGTACTAAAATATAATCAAATAAAAGTTTCACGGGATTGGTGCATTGTGTAGAGAACAATTAGTTGCGCAACGTTTTCGAAATCTTTAATGTCTCGCTCAGGGCTAGAGTACATAACAATGAACAGTGCACTAGAAGACGACACAAACATTACAATATTGATTGATTGATAAATAAATAAAAAATTACAACACAAAAAACATGAAAAATTATGAAATTATAACCTTAGATAAGATAAAGCATGAAGACCTAAATAATTTAATTTGTTTGGGCGTATGGGTAATGTTATTAATTAACTCAAATTATTGTAGTGTTGTATTGTCCTCAGCATGTTCAGTTGTATTATACTAGCCCTGATGAAGGTAAATTAAATAATGTACGTGGTGGAAACGGTTAGCGCAACGCAATTGTTTCTCTAACCACATTGACACAACCCGATGAACCAATTTGCTAATTTTATTATTGCAATCAATGGTCGTCGATTCTGCAATGATCATAAATGTATTATTATATGTTTGTAGCATGTGTACACCAATTAATGCTGAAATCCACATCGAGAGGTGGCTAAAAACTGTAATAAGCGGTGTACCTAGCTTTAACAAATATCGCTCGTCGTATTCTGCGCTTTAAACAAAATGATAACAATAACGTATGTAACTCAAACAATATCTGACTCCTATTATATTAGGTCATCGCCATTTATTGATTAGTATTACGTATGTGAGTTTTATAATAATGTAAGTATAGAGATGTTCTAGGCTGGAGATGGTCTCGAAGAAGCTCCAGAAACAAAAAGGACGTTTTGATGCTCTCTGATTAGCTTACATCAGAGGCGTATGCAGATGCGCTTTCATTTTGTTGCCACATGAATATTTTTCAAGAGAATTGAGTTTAAAGCATTACTCTCTCGGGGCTGGTGTGTAATTTTAGAGCCGGATTGCTACCGTCAACAGCAGGCATTACGCGACCTCGTCTGTAATGAAAGGTGGCGGCTGGGGTCGTTTCTTTGACGTATGTGCAGGTGAGACATAGGTTCGGAGATGGAGCAGACACAACATTGATTCCGACGATACGCTAGAGTTGGTCCTATATTAATGTCAAGTGATCTTTTGTTAACTGGGAGTTCTGGAAATCTATTATTATTAATTAATAAAATTATAAAAAAAATTAATAAAAAAATAATATAGTAATAATAATATAAATATAAATAATAATATAATATATTTATTATTTTATTATCTATTAGTCATGCGCGTTACAAGTCACTAGAGGGCAAGAGACTAGCGGATTTATCGAAATGAGTTACTAATTAACGCAGAGCACCAATTTGAGAACTTCTCTTGTACATTAAGCTAATTTTATACAAACTTGGGTGCCAATTTTACATAGTATCTACAATCTATATACCTTGAAACTATTCAGCAGTAAATCGACATAAGGTATATTAATTCGTCGTTGATGATAGCAATGTTGACTATTATTCCATGCCTGCCAGCCATTCCGTAGCGTCCGAACCCTAGGATGGGAGGCATTACTGGCGCGTGAACAGATGTTGACACGTGAGCCACAAGCAGGCACACTGTAGTGCAATCAATGAATGCCCTAGGCCACACCGCGACGAGTGTCGAGCTGCAGGAGAGCCCTGGCGGCTGCGGATCATTACGCGAGACGTAGGCTTCCCGCGGCCGAGTCAGTATTTACTCCCCGGCTGTCTGGGTGACCGCGTCCACGGCGAAGGTGCCCGACGTTTTCGGTCGCGCCAATCTACGACCTTCCTCGCTAACGCATTTGACATCGCCTGAGAAGGGTACAGTCAGAATGGCGACAGCGAAAGCGTCGGCACCTTCGCATGGACCGGCGTCACCTGGACAGACAGAGTAATCGAGCACACAGATTGCCCGAGGAAGGGTGCGAAGGGACCGAAACGGTCGGCAACTTTCGGACCCAGGACGGGCGTCACCCGGACAGAGCAAGAATACGAGCAAATTGCCTGAGGAAGGTCGCGGAATGGCGACCGGAAACCGTCGGGCCCTTTCGCCTATGACGCGGCGGTCACCGGACAGTACCATCTAATGCGAGCGACAAACTGCGCGAGGAAAGGTCTGCGGACGTGCGACCGGAGCACGGTCGCGAACCTTGATCAGCGACGCACAAGATAGGGCGAGGCGGCGTCACCCGACAGCCTAGTAAAAATGACAATCATGAAAACATACATGTTTTTTGTTTAAGGGTTGATACGTGCTTTGCTTCTTATTTTGGCACTTTCAGTACTAATACGGAAAGAATTTTCAGTATATTTCGAGTCTGGTATAGAAAACACTAGAACTATCATATCCGAATACTGTAAAACTATGCATCACTTTCCAGACTGTCTCGAATAAAAAAGAATTGGTTCTCTTATTCAAAAATTAATAAAGTCTTGTATCTATGTCGGTAAATATTTGGATTTTGAATACGTTTCTCCCAACTACATGACCTGGTCTAAAATGCCTGGTTGAAATACAAAATTCAATAGTTGAAAGTATTAAGTAACAAAGTTCTCGGATACTCGGTTAATGGATACTCGTCATAACACTAATGCAGTGCATTAAAATAAGTTTATAGAAGTATGACTGAATGTATATACTGCATATTTACTGACTTGGATGAATTAGTGAGTGTTTCTTCGTTTGTGTGTGTGTGTGTGTGTGTGAGAGAGAGAGAGAGAGAGAGAGAGAGAGAGAGAGAGAGAGACGTGGGTGAGGAAAGATAAGAAGGGGGAAAGCGAAAGGTAGGGAGGAAGGGAAGTAGGTAGGTAGAAAGGGAGTGAGAGACGAAGAACAACAGGAAAGGTTCAAGTAATGGAGGTGGGAAAGATGGGAAGGGAGGGAGGAGAATGGAGTGTGTGAAGAAGAGAAATAGGAAGGGAAAGAAGACCAAGGGGAAAGAGAATGGAGGGAAAATAGTAGGAAATGAAGTGGGAGGTGGGCGAAAAGGAAAGAGAACGGGTGGAATATGAGGGAGAGGAGAGCAGAGAGAAGAGAGGGGAGAGAGAGGAGATAGGGGAGAGAGAGAGGGGCGGAGATGGAGAGAGAGGAGGAAATGGAGAGAGAAGGTGGTGGAGAGAGATGATAGAGGGGGAGAGATGGAGAGAAGAGGGAGGGGAAGGATAGATAATGGGAGAGGAAGGTTGAAAGAGAGCGAGAAAGACTTTGCCTGCCTCAAAGCCAATACCGCGAGCCTTATTCTTATTAACTCACGCCCCGCACCCCGGCAGGTGTGGGTGGCGGAGGCCGCGGGCTGCTTCCCGCTGCTGAAGCGCGGGCCGTGCGCGGCGGACGAGGTGGTGGTGCTGACGAAGCAGCAGTGGACGGCCGGCCCCGCCGTGTGCCGCCAGGAGCGCGGCGACTGCCCGCCGGGCCGCCTGCGCATGGGCTTCGACGGCGAGTGCCACTCCGAGCGCGAGATGAAGCTCGCGGCGCCCGGGCGCCTCGCCTTGAACATCCTCGGCGAGTACGACGTGCTCGGCTACAACCAGGTGCTCCGCTTCACGCCCAAGCTGCACGGCAACGCCTGCGCCTTCGACAGAATGGGCATGGACGGGTCGCCGCCCTACAGGGCCTACCCCAAGCCCGTCTGCACGGGCAGCGAGCCCCAGTGTGCCTTGTACGAGACGATTTCTGTGCCCCCAAGCCCGGAGTAACACGGGTAATATTGTTTTCTGTTTGTGACGTGAGGGGGCTCAGACGACCCCTACAAGTTAAATTGACTAATTTGTGTGACAGTGTTCTTTTCTTATAAATAGAATGAACTGTTTCGCCTTAATACATCATATAACTTATTTTCTATCCTGGAATTAAGTCTAATACGATAAGTTTGCAGTAACTGCTTCAGTTATTAAACATTTCCTAAATAAATAAAATGACATTTTTTTCAAATCTAATTAAGAAAATCGAACACCCATTGTTTCTAACAATCTAATTTCTCTTTTACAACTATCTTACCTTTATTGTTAATAGATTTTTTAAGTAAACTTTGTAAAGAAAACAAACAACTTGCGGTAAAGAGGCTTTAAATTAATATTTATGTCTGTCAACTGAAAACTAGAGATAACTATCGCTTTCTCTGGCAAATTATTTTTGGACATTTTCGGGGAGTACGACGTGTTGGGTAAACCCTGGAGTTATTGTTTACGTCTAACATGTACGAGAACGCAGAATCGTTTGAGACAAATAGCAGGGATGGGTTGCCAATGTAGAGTACTGAACCCAAGCCCTTTTTCACGGGAACGGAGCAACAGAGTGCTTTTTGTGACACTATTGCTGTTCCGCCGAATCACGAGGAAAAGGATTAATATTGTTTCTTCTCTCAGTTTGATACACACAACACAGACTTCCTTATTAAAATGGGTAATGTCAGTGTACGTCTTTCTCAGAAACGTGGGATGAAAATGTTCTTTAATACACGACATTTTATCATCTCTGAAAGTATTTTGATATAGTGAATTTGCAGTTTCGACGTTGTTAAAAACATATTTGGTACGTTCTTCATATAACATTTTTCCACATCGAATTCAGATAGTAAATTATACCAAATTGTTGCCAGCTATCTAGTGAAGAACTCCTGTTTCATAAATATTTCGTAGTTTTTAATAAAGTGTTCACGTTGTGAAGATAAATAACAACCAATGGTAAAAGTATTTAAATTTATATTTATTTTTGTCAACTGCCAACATACCGTATTTAAATCTCAGACAAATGCATTTTTGCATCATTATGCAAAAGCACAATAAAAATATTCAACAAAGACGTATTAACAACAACTTTTTAATTCGCTGGGGAGCTGCAGTGTTTGTTTCATGAAACATAAATAACTCCAGAAAAACTGTGGATTAACGCAATTTCTTTCAAAATTCATATTTATTTAACCAATAAAAACGTTTCCACTAATCACCAACATATAATCTCTTTCACTTATTTCATTGCATTGATAATAATTATATGTTTTTTTCCAAAATAGAGTGCAATATTCATAAAATCATACGTTGGATTTTTTGTTGTTATTGTTTATTGCATCAACCGCAGAGTAACTGGATTAGCAATGTTTCTCTTCATCTATACTTATTTCTGAGAAATAAAAAGATGTTTACTATTTAAATCTCTGTAAAATCTAATTTGAATATCATTTGTTTTAATTATCATAGAAATGCATATTTCTTCTGCCACGTTCCTCGTAAGACTTGACGTTTTTCAATCTTTTTTATTTCTATGAACTTAGAAACTGTTCTAACATTTGAATCTCACCAAAATAAGGTTCGCAATCATCAACTTGACGATATTTTATTTTGAAGTTTTTCTGTCTATATTATCGTCGGCTATGTGTTCTTGCTGGAAGTAGTAAAAATGTAAGTGAGTACTATTATCTTGTGTGAGAAAATTAGCTACAAAGTTACTCTAAAGGATTCTTAATAAATGTTTTTGAGTTTTTATTATTTGAAGAACTAAATATTCAAAACAATTCATAGTAAGATCTAACCAAGGCTATCATAATGTGGTCACATGATCTAAATAACTGTATATGAATGAAAAACAAAAAAGATTAAAGGACTGACACGATGATGAAGGTTGTTATTTCGGAAATTATACAATAAAATTGACTGAAAGTTCCCACTCAGAAATTTTTTAAATGAAGTGTGGAATAGAACTTATATATTGTATGTCAGTTCTTAAGAACTAAAGAGCATTCCTGTTGTTATGATGGTCCTTAAATTCTACGATTATCAAACACACATTGCTCTTTCTAAATTTCTGGTATTTCTGTTGATGAAGAGATAATATTTAAGTTTGTATATACTTCTATAAAATAAGTTTGTTAATAATTGAATCTCTCTAAAGAATGCTTACATACAAATGTATTTTGTTTTATTGTTTTAATTACAATACAAATATTTCATTAGTCAATGTTAAATCTAGAATAACATGAAGTATAGTTTAATAATTTATTTGTATAGTTGCATAATAAATTAGTTTTCTATAAAACATGTTTTATTTACTGCATTTCAGTCATGCCTAAAAATGTCTCATCCATTTTCCTTCAGTGGCATCCTTGACTAGCATTCAATTCAATGCACAATATAAAATGAAATAATTTTTTTAATTGCTTTGGAACGGGGCTTTATGGTTTTCAACTTCCCCTATTCTTGAGTAACTTTTAAGTAATGTATAATCACTAGCTTGCATTTCGAATAACTGTAATAAAGTATTTTGATTCTTCAGCAATTCATAGTGTATTTCTACAAGCTATTTTCATCTCTTTCAAAATTAAAAATTATCGCCATCCTAACAGGGTTGAATATTCTATTTGCAATTAATGATGGGGTTTTATAATATATTGATGGTCACATCCGTTGGCATCGGAGGATTTCCTCTTCCAGGTACTTTACCAGCAAGAATGAACTCTAAGCTTCCGTGCATGCATGGTTGTGCGTTCCATGTATGTCAATATAGATGTGTGTGTGTAGGGGAAGAGGACGCGTTTGACGAAGGAAAGATTGTGCACGATCCTTTTGCGTTTGCAAGGGAATTGCTCAGTGAATCGCCTGATATTGATCAGAGAAATCACGGAAAACTACCGATCAGAGCAACCAGCAGCTAGAATTCTCTGCACGACAGCGACTAAATTCGAGCTAGTGCCTAGCTAGAGTGAGAAATTCGCTACCATTAGAACTAGAGGCATAAGACCTCCCGATGAACGATGCTGCGGCGAAAATAACGACGACTCTGAGCCTTCGCAACCGATAGAATGATTCGAACGCTAATGTATTAGTCGTTTTGTTTCATTTGGAAACGGACCGCTGCAAGCTGTTTACGTGAGATCATCGCCTACGGAATGAGAGTCGCACATCTACTGAAGATACTAATCCAATGAATATGATATATATGGCGGTGAGTGGCATACATACCCTCTCATTGCAAAGTAGAAAGGGCAAGAACTTAACTATCGTGTAATATGTATGTGCAAAGGAGAAATAAAAATATTTTCAGAGCCTTTCGTGAATAGCGTGTCTTGTCGATGACAAAGTGTATTGTCCAACAGCTCTAGCCACATGATCTAAATGATGAGGTATTTCTAATGACATTGATATTTTGCCGGACTGCCTCAGCTGGCGTCAGCATTGGTCAGATGCTATTAGGCATCAGCACTATTCGAGCATTCTCGAAGGTGTGTTTCAAAACAAACTTAGTTCCTAGTTCTTCCGTCTGCAAATGTATAATGAACGAGTAACAGTTTAACAGCCGGGACATTGAACAGCGACAGAAAGATTCGAATATTCCAGAAGTTTCGCACACATTTCCCCCTTGCGAAGGGAGGCAGACGACCCAGGTGCTCCTAGCTCATTCGTTATTCATAAACCTTCCGTGCACTTTTTACAGGTTTTTTCCCCTCTCTGAGGTCACACTAACCGCTGCCGAGCAGGCTCTCTGCAACATTAAGCAGGCCTCTTGCGGAGTACCCCTCCACAACTTCACCTGCTGCGGGTAGGTCGTAAGGCCCCGACGCCGGTTACAAGTCCTGGGACAAACTGTTCAACTTGCAGGGACCGCTCAAGCGAATGAAGGAAGACCGTAAGGTACGTTGTGACAGGTGTAACCTGGTACATGTACGTGGGTTGATTAATAGGTTATGAAATTTACGCGAAACAACAACCAACACAAAACGTTACACTGCTAGCGAAACAACAACAAACAAGTTCTTAATAATTTGAAAAAAGAGAATAAAATTAAATTTCATTCTCTTATTTTTCTGAGAGCATCCGATTTCAAAATTTCTTATATGTTTTGCATGATTGTAAATTTTTAACTGTTATACAACAGGAAAAAACATAGTAGAAATCATCAAATGTTTACGCATTTGCTCGTTTTGAAAGAAACCGTCCATTTCTTCAGAGACCATAACAAAGTAAACAAATTTTAGTGAAATGAAGGTAATAGTAAGTTTCGAAATTCACGATTTTCTAAATTTACCATCTTTTCCGAGGTTGCCTGTCAGTTTTTATTTTCTTCCCGATACCGGAGTACATATAAGATATAAATAATGAAGCGATAAATGATGGAGTTACCTGAACAAATCGATCTCGACTTTTCGACCGAAATATCGTCTTTAAGGTTTTTCTGAACTGTCACTTTGCACACTATCAGGATAAATGAGTGGACGAGTACAGTACCAAAGTTACCTAACCAACTAAGTGTTTCTCTGCAGCATGGCTCTGAACTATCAGTTGTATAAGTACCAATTTTTTTCATCCCTGTGAATAAATTAATTAATTTTTATTTGCCAAAACTCTCCGTTTGTGCCAATACATTCATGTATGCAATCATTCATTCACAATGATAAAGAATTATGGCATTAATATAGTATCGTTCAGAGCCATACTTCATAGGCATAAGGGGCTTCACGACTTCGTGGGTTATGAAGCTCTGGTACTGAACCACTCAAAAATCAATTAATACTGTTCCAAAGGCCGTAAAGTTATGTATAAAGAAGTGTATGCAATTTTGTACCCCAAAATCGGGATGTTTCTGTTAGTATGGATGGATGGATGTGGTACGCATAACTCTGTCAAATTATAATCTTTTGAGCTGAAACGGGGCAAATACATCAAGAGTAAAATCTAGTTGTGCCGTCCCAAAGATCATTAGGATATGTTTATTGTTTGAGATACTTTACATGAAGCTTCATTTTCGAAATTTTCAAGAAAATAGCTACAACTTTTGCTTGTTTTGACAGAAGAGAAGAAAATGTGTTAATAAAAATTACATAATTACTATTTTTACTAAAGCATCTGAAAATGTGAATATTGATAAGGTTAAATATATTTTGAAACCTGTCTGACATATCTAATAATAAAGCCAGATATTTCTTTCTAAATGCAATTTATCCTTAAATTTTAGTTCTTTGAATTATATAATGCACTTTTCTCTGAATATTTGTGTAGTTGTTGAGTAATAACTTGCGACATTATAGGAGGAACAACGTTGGTAAGTCACGCATTCCAACTGTTTTCTTTTGCATAATATTCAAAGTCATTAAACTTTGGAATTTCTTTCTCTATCATACTTTGTATCCGAATATACATATTTCAATGAAACCAAGCATCTATGTACGCTATACGGATACTTTATTACATCATGGTTTAATTAAAATGTCGCTAAAATTATTCGAAGAAACTTTTAACTTTAGGGTATTAAAATGCCTTTTAATCCTTGTCCGACTACATCTAGGAATGTCACTACGAGATATCAATTTTATGTTGTTTTCTACAAACCATGTCAAGTGCGGTTTACTCACATTCTGTTGATATTTGCATTTATTATTGTTATTTCGTAGAACCAAATCATCTGAGGTCCCTTTGAAATCGTATCGTTTCTGTAACAATTATATTTTTGAAGTACAGAAAAAAAGTCATACATGCTTGTAAAGTGATGATAAAAAACGTTTCAAAATTCTTTTGACACGTCAAATTAATACAGTGATTAGCAGTATACAAGAGTTAAAAATATATGAGTTGGTTAATCCATACATTTCCGTTTAAAGACAGATAATTTCTTGGAAGAGATAAATTTGATTCAAGAAATATATTAGTCTAGAATAGTAAAACTCACTAAGCTAGGTAATTAGCTCGAAACGTTTTCTCCATAAATCATGGTTGATGGTATTGATGTTTGAATAGGTGATACGTGAATATTAATAGCTTCATTAATAAAGAAATGGGACATATACGTATGTAACGACATTAGAGAGAATACGAGAGTTAATTTGCTTTCGCTTATTAACTTTCATGAGCTACTAATTGTAAGTATGTTTGAACAGATGTAAATAAATTGAAGACCACCTGACAATGGTACGCGAGTTCTAAAATATTTCATTAAATGACGTGGTGATAATGTGAATCTGAAAATATTAAGGAAACTAGTTGTTTAACATTTATGAATGTGTAAAGTAACATTCATTGTAAATGTAGTTGATCTTTCAAAGGTATTAAATTATATGCATTTTACGTACACTCTATGTTATTTCTGCAATTTCATATATTTGATGTTAATATAACATAACCCATATTTATGTAATTCTGTGATATTTCATACTAAATTCTTTGAATATTAGTAATATCTTATTTTTATTCACTCTCTACACGATGAATTATGACAAACACAGCTAAGTTAAACTCGTCTTAGTTTGTTCCAGTCTAATTAAAAAATATTAATATGATCTCGAAATTCGAGGGGGAATTTCAGGATCTTTATCAGACATTTGATCTGAGCAATTTACAGCAAAATCTTCACAAAAGAGACTCACACGGAACTTAACGCAACTGAGGATATAGGTTCACCTGCTTCACCCTTCACCCTTTTACCCCCCGGTAGTGAACACAAATTTCCGTAACCATTTCAGCGGTTTTGAAATGCCTCCATACGAAGCGCTGCTTATAAATTGATCGAAGAAAAAATACCAAACTCTATAAATTATATGCAATATAAATCAATGAAACAGCATTTTTTTAAATTTTAGTATTATGCCAATCTATTGCAGTATTACTAACATCTTACTTATTATCCACCTTGTATTGAATGAAGTACTACTCAAATAGAATGTCACGCACAGCTAAGTTAAACTGTTTTTTTCGTTTGTTTCTGAACTAAATGTAAAAAACATACATTTCGATATTTCAGTGTTATTCATGTTAATTATTTGATCACATTTCATGGCCAATCAGAGCAATTAGTAGCAAAGAGAAAATAGAAATTCATAAAAGATATTCCCACTAAGCTATACCCGACTGGTGAACGAGGATATAGCTTTGATTTTCTCCTGCGCCACCCCATATCTTTTTTATCCTCCAGGGCTCCATGGCAAACTTTCTGTGACCAATTCACTGTTTTTGAAATGCCTCCTTACGAAGCACTACACACAAATTGATCGAAGAAAAAATACCGAAGTATGTGCAATATAAAGAATGAAACATATTTTTTTACTTTTCTTAAGTATTATTCCAATCTCTTGAAATATTAATAATATCTTAGTTATTATTCACTTAGTACACAATGAATAATTATTGATATAGAATGACAATCAGAAATAGCATAGTTATACCAGTTTTTATTTGTTTCGACACTAATTATAGAAAAACATTCATATAGTCTCGAAATCTCAAAGAGATTTTCAGGTTCATTATTTAATCTCATTTGATCCCCAATCAGCACAATACTACCCCAAAAAACATAATTCACGAGAGATTCCCACAAAGCTTTACACAATTGACGAACGAGGATATTGGTTTGCTTTGCTCCTACGTCACCCCGCTCTCTTTTTCCATCCTTCGCGACTCGATCGCAAAATTTCCGCGACCAATTCAGCGTTTTTGTAGTGCCTCATTACGGAGCACTGCTCATAAATTGAGCGGAGCGCGAAGAGCCCCGAGCGCAAGCTGGCAGAAGTGGAGGGGGGGTGGAGGAGGGGGGAGGGGTCGTTGACAGAGGCGCCAGAGGCAACCAATTATTTTGGCCCCGGTTAGCTGCGGAGAGGGGGCAGGGGAGAGAAGGTTTCCCCTCTCTGCAACCTGCCGCTCCCCAGACCCGTCAGGTCCGCTTTGCGGTGGTGTTGGGGCGTCGTCACCCGGGATGCGTGAGGTTGTCTGATTCCGAGGGCTTTCTGTGAGCGCGAAATTACGTTCTAATAATGACAAGAGCTACATATTGCAATTATTACTACAATTAACTATGTACTAAATATGTAACTAATACGTCGTCAGATGCAAGAGTGGTCATGAAGACCCGATTCTCGCCAAGTAAAATAAGTACGTAAATAAAAGTAAAAGTAAAAATAAGTAAGGAAGTAAAATAAGATATTAAGGTATGTTTAAATTTTTTTGAACATACCTTAAAACCTTATTTTAATTTGTTTAATTTTTTTAAACATACCTTAATACCTTATTATACTTGGCGGTAGGGTCTTCATGCCCACTCTTGCATCTGACGGCGTATTATTGTAATAATTGCAATATGTACCAGTGTATAACAGTGGTTTACTGGATGGCTGGGGTTGCTATGAGCATGTATCGAGTCAGAGCGTCGATCCGAAGCGTCGAGGGTTCGAGCCCCGCCTTGGGCATGGTTGTTTGACTCTTTTTTCTCATGAATGTGTTATTGCGGAAGGCCTCGTGTTCTGCAGACTCCAGATCACAGGAGCCCACAAATGTGTTGGGCGTTTGGCGTATGACCAAACATGTGTCTCTTCGCACCGTAAAGGGTAACCGGCTGTCGGCTGCATAAAGCCCGAGGAAATCACGTGTTTTACAGATTCCTTACCATAAAGTATTAATCTTGAAATATAATTCATAATACATTCATTTCTAAATACTAGAGTTTACCAGCACCATCGATGTCATTGCACCATATAATTCTAGCGACCGGCTGCTGTGATCGATAGTTTTCCGTAATTTCTCCGATTAACACCAGGCGAATGCCTGAGCAGTACCCTAACAAACGGGCCTCGAACCACACGCGATCTCTTCTTCGTCTTCCTTCCCCTATCATTACCCCTTACACTCTCACACACTTGTGTGCAAAACACTACTACACATGTCAGGAGGGCAGTCGGGAGCTTAGAGCTTGTCCCGACTGGAGCGGTACCCCGATAGAAAGGATACCTGAACGGGGAATTCCCGCAAACCAACTTATAAATCACAAATCTTTAGTATTAATGACTTACCCCCCCCCACTTTTTTCTTTCTTCCAGTTTCTAGAATGTTAAATATATTTTCCAAAAAAATTGTAAATTATTTGTACCCTTTATCATAATCTTGTTGTAAAATCAAAGGAATATTCACGTTTTAATGTTTTGTTTTTCTTCTTGTATCAGACAACTGATGATGATGGCTAAGCTATCGAAAGCTGCTCTTATATTAAATACTATTGTTGGCAATGACAACGTTTATAATTATTTTATTATAAATCACCACCAGTTCTCACGACACAGAGGGGGAATAATACACCACCTCCTAGGACATAACTTGCACTTCATTTACAGGACTTACGTCCCCACTAGTAGTCGCCCTAGGAATGTGTACTCATTCTCCAGTCATTAAACAAAGAGACAAATTCGTTTTATAATCTTTGCAAGTTCTTGTGGAGCACTGAAATGATCACATGCTTCCTTTCATTTTACGTTAGCTAAATTATGGAAATGGTGGAACACTTTAAAAGAAATTGTGGCTCCTGTACAGTAGAAAGTATCTATATCGTTTTAGGAGTATCCGATTTAATTTTTTTGTAATGTCGAGTATATTACTTAATGTCCTCACTTAATGAGTATATTACTTAATGTACTACTTCCGCATCTACTATTATTGAAGTTCAAAAATTATGCAGAAACCTTGCGCGTTCAAAATGTACAAGATCATTGTGCCGGAAAAGGATAACTAATTAAAAGAAGTTAAATTTTTCTTTGCTTAAGGGTGTATTTTAGGGCATTCACAATTAGGATGATTACTTTTAGGCAATTTTATAATTTCAGTTATAAAATTCTGAGGTTTTGACACTAAACTTTCGAATGGGACAAATTGTGTTCCTTATAGGAAAAATAGTTTTAAAATCCTACATAACACTTTAGCCTCAGAAGGTGTTGATTCACTAATTTTTTCGGGAACCTCAACTGCTAAGGCCATTCGGCCCTGACCTGCACGAAAACGAGTGGAGGATATCCACTCTCTGGGTATCTCCTCCAACCGGGACAAGCTCTGGTCTCTCGACAAAAGTGGGAGAGTGGTGTACGTCACTGTGTGTAAAAAGGGACTAGGAAGAAGAAGGAAAGATAGCACGCAGTCCAGGCCCCGTTTTTTAGAGAATTGCTGCGGCCTTTGTCTGGTATTGATCGGAGAATCCACGGCAAACAACAGTTAAGAGCACCCATCCGCTGAAATTATCTTCCAGTCAGAGGCTGAATTTGACCAATCAAGAACCTACACAGTATGGAGTCAAAAATTCGCCACTGTCGAGACACAAGCCCTAGGGTCTTCCAATTAAAGTCGCTGCAGAAGTTATGGCAATACTTTGAGCTAGACTCATCCCATGAAGAAACTTCTCTACAACTGCTTTAAAACGATCCCTTTCCTTTCACATATTTTATCTTTTTTTGAGGTGTTCGTAGAGGTGAGATATAAATCCCTAGAGGCTACTTATTTACGTTGTCGTAACCGTCCTCAATAACACCGCTGGCAAGTTTTAGTATTTCCAGAAAAACAATCCAACAAACCTATTTTTAACCTAATTGCTTATTTTGGTGTCTCGACTATTGGAGTTAGTTTAAATTAT
>BOPP01000144.1:878625-903079 GCA_017312745.1 Gryllus bimaculatus
AGAGGAGAGAGAGGAGAGAGAGGAGAGAGAGGAGAGAGAGGAGAGAGAGGAGAGAGAGGAGAGCGAGAGGAGAGAGAGGAGAGAGGAGAGAGAGAGAGGGAGAGAGAGAGAGAGACAGAGAGAGAGAGAGAAGGCAGGAATGTCTTTCTCGATTTCTTTCGTCTTTTGACGGTAACTACTAAATACAATTTTTGTTATATTTCAAGGGGGAAAAGTATTTAAGAGTAGATAGCTAAGAGAAAATCTATCTCTAATCCACTTGTAAGCGGGGTGAAAATAATAAAAAACAAAGTAACTCGCAAAGCCTCCTATTCTCGTGAACAAATTGCTCACTTTAAAAGCCCTCTGCTTCCAGAAGAGATTCATGTTTTCAATGAAGCCGTAACTCTGGGAAGAAGGAACGCTAGAGGGTGGCTCCATAAGGCTCGGAACAGTGTGACGCAATAAGAAATATTCACCCAATAGTGGGTAGCTGATAACCTTTTTAATGGATCATACATTCTTCAAACATGGAAGATGCAATTCTCAGGTACGATACGACAAAGTGACTTGATCAAATGATACACACAAGTAATATTACAACGGTTAATTTAGAAGGAAATGTTTACATTGACCGAGAGATGTGAACTCTCTGCCGGTCTAATGCTGCACTGAAGTCGTACTTTTAGATTATCTAATTTCAAGGGCTAGTCATGAGGGAACCCTATTAGGTGCAGGAGAGAGGGATGCAATAAAATATATTTACCGTATATTGTGTATTTGATAATTATTTTAATGAATCATAAACTGCACCAAATCAATTAAGTACACAACGACCATATTAATTAACATTAATGTCTTAGTGAAAATTTAGATTCGATGATAAAAGAATGAAGAGAGGTCAGGTTGGAACGTCGGGTGAAAGTAACACAGATATTAAAATATAAACGGAAGACAACAAAAAACAAAATTGTTCAGAACTTGAACCTTCTAAAAGATGGAGAAATCATCACGAATCTAAGATCTCCAAAGAAAAAAGGGTGGGGAAAAGTAAAAATGAATTAAATTGTTAAGTAAATAAATGTTTCTCAGTTTTAAAAGTTGATACTAATGATAATAAACTTTTGATACTGGACAACCCCTTTTATTTTCTTAATTGTAAGAACGTGTCTATCTCACCAGCGGTCGTTTTAGTGAATTAAATTAGTCGTCAAAAGTGGACACAAAATATAAGAAGTCACAGCTCTAATTCAAAATTTTCGAGATTTTTTATTACAATTGGAAGGGGCCAGGCTATTAAGTGCTGGGCTCTTCCTTGCCATTCTGCTCTTCTCAACACACCTAGTTCCATCACTCCAGCCATCTGAACTCTTCTCGGCCGTGATTTGAGCAGCTTCGCTCCGAGTAAGTTCACCTCATCCGAACAGTTCCTAATTTGCCTCCCCCCCTTTGTGTGATGCACTGCAGTGTTCCAGGCGCGGGGGGACGGGAGTCGGAGCAAGTTGCCGGTTCCGCCCGCAGAGGTCGTTGCGTGCGGGGCCAAAGGGCGCCCATAGCACCGGGGCTGTTCTGGCGCGCGCCCAAATCACCTGTCGGGCTGAACGCAGAGCGAGGGCGCGGATTGGGAGGGTGGAGAGGCAGGGTGGCTAAGGGCGGAGGGGGAGATCAAATGCGAGAGAGAGAGAAGCGATATGGAGAAGTGTGGTAGACAAGGAGACGGCGAGAGGGAGCGGAGTGGATCGATGAAGAACGGGATGGAATGGACGGGACGACGCTTTGTAAAAGAGGTGAAAAGGAGGGTTAAGGGAAAGAAGGTGTGGAGTGACAGAGAGAGAGAGAGAGAGAGGCAATGGGGAGAAGTGAGGTAGACAAGGAGACGGCGAGAGGGAGCGGAGCGGATCGATAAAGAACGGGATGGAATGGAGGGGAAGAAGCAGTGTAAAAGGGGTGAAAAGGTGGGCTAAGGGAAAGAAGGTGTGGAGTGACAGAGAGAAAGGGGGGGAAGAGAGAGAGGAGAGAGAGAGGCGATGTGGACAAGTGAGATAGACAAGGAGACGGCGAGAGGGAGCGGAGCTGATCGATAAAGAACGGGATGGAATGGAGGGGAAGAAGCAGTTTAAAAGGTGTGAAAAGGAGGCAAAGGGAAAGAAGGTGTGGAGAGACAGCCGGAGCGGAATAAGTTATTGAATGGTTTCCGGACACGTTACTAGTCCCGTTAATGTAGTGAATGTTTTATCGCAGGACGTGGCGGCGTTCTTCATCCGTTGGATTGTGAGATCTGGCACCAATTTAGAAGTCGTCTGCTGGGGTTTTCCTCATCCAGATTTCAAAGAATAGTAGGGTTTCTCCCCATCCAAGACATGCATTAAGTTCCCATAAGGGTCCTCCGTATGTGTTGTAGTCTATTAAATGGAGGTGTACGTGCGTGTAAGGAGGGGAAGAAGAAATCGCTAGTGGTCCGTGACCCGTTTGTTAGGATACTGCTGCAACTTTCACCTGATATTGATCGAAGAAACCACAGAAAACTATCTAATAAACCAGCGTCCCTCTCTGATTCTCTTTTAGTCAGTGGCTGAAGTCGACCTAGCTATGTAGCTAGCGAACAGTTTATGATTTGGCGCTGGGGCTCGAACCCCCAGAACCTGGCAGGCAGAGTTACTGCAAAGAGCGGCAACACTGGCTCTGAGCTAATCTCAGCGGGTTGTAATTAGGGGGCGGTGCTAGGAGGAGCAGATCTTGGGCGAGAGGGTTTTCCGTGAGCCTCAGAGGTGTGGCGCAGCAGGAAAAGTGCAGGTCGTGTCAGAGAGGTGGAGGGAGGGCGCTGAATGGAGTGGCCTGGAGTCGAACGAAGAGTCTGAAAGTTCTGCATGGGGAAGAAGGGGGTGGGGAAGTGGATCGGGAGAGGAGGTGGAATGGGAAAGGGGTGGGCGGGAGAGGGTTAAAGGCGTGAGAGGAGTGGGGCGTGAGAGGGGTGGGGCGTGAGAGGGGGGTGGGGCCGTGAGAAGGGGGTGGGGCGTGAGGAGGGGTGGGGCGTGATGAGGGTGTGGGGCGTGAGAAGGGGTGGGGCGTGAGAGGGGGTGGACCGTGAGAGGGGGTGGGTGTTGAGAGGGGATAGGGCGGGATAAAAGAGGGCGGGGCAAGGAAGGGGAGGGGCAGGAAAGGGGGGGCGCAAGAGAGGGGGTGAGGGTGAGAGAGGGGGTGGGGCCGAGAGAGGGGGTGGGGCGAGAGAGGGGGTGGGGCGAGAGAGGGGGTGGGCGAGAGAGGGGGTGGGGCGAGAGAGGGGTGGGGCGAGAGAGGGGGTGGGGCGTAGAGAGGGGGTGGGGCGAGAGAGGGGGTGAGGTCCGAAGAGAGGGGGTGAGGCGAGAGAGGGGTGGGCGACGAGTGGGGGTGGTGGCGAGAGAGGGGGTGGGTGCGCGAGAGAGGTGCGGACGCAGAGAGATGGGGGTCGGGGGGCGAGAGAGGGTGGGGAGATAGAGGGGGGGTGGTGGCGAGAGGGGGTGGGGCGGGAGAGGGGGTGGGGTGGGAATGAAAGGGGTAAGTGATCGGATGGCCGACACATGTGCGGGGCGACGGACGAACATGGTAAACTGACGAAATGATAAAAAATTTATATTGAAAAAAAATCTCTAAAAAAGAAATAATTTGGTGATCAAGTCGAAAGTTAGCGACCTTCTATGATCTCTCAATAATTCTTCGGATTTCATCCATAAGTAGTTGAAATTTTTATAGATCCTTGTTTTAGTGGATTGAATATCTCCGGTAGTGTAATTCGCAGTCACGTAACTCTTCCACACGCGCTAAGAGGCTCATCTTTCGAGGAACATTTTTCTAAAAAAAAAACTAATCCTACGTTCCAAAAAGGTTTTGAGTCTTTAAATTATTTGTGCTCCAAATCTTGTCCTCACCTATTGTGTCTCTAGAATGTTCATATTATGATTCGTCAGTAGCATACGGATAGGAGAGTGAGGAGAAAATGTGGGACTGTCGAGTTGGCGGCGATCGTTACACCTACTTGACCGACCGTGCGATGTGCTTTCCGGGAGAGAGCTGTGGGCAGACGATGGAAGTGGAGATTTAAAAAGGAGATATGCCGGCCTTTGTGCGGCAAAGAATTACCTGACAATCTCTTTTTTGCCAAGATTGGGATGTGTTGCAAACAAGTGTACGTCGAACATGTGGTCGCTTTGGTATTGTGACGAAATAAGCGAAGGAGAAATAGCACGTATCTCCTAATACAACAATAATTCAAAGGTTTTTCAAAACTAATGTTTTGTTTCCTTTAGTATATAACATTTCGTTAGAGGGCTTAACATTTTAAAAAACAACAAAACCAAATTTTTGGGTAATTACATACACTTTTCTGCACTAAAAACGTGATGGTAGTCCCCCACAAATAGAATGCTTATTAGGCTGTAAGGACAAACCTACATCCTGAAAATATGAATAAAATAACTTGTTTTTATTGTAAATAATGTGTTTATGGATAATTATCAATGATATATTTACTACTATTATCTCGTCTGGCCAATATAAAGACGTGTCCGTTCCCGCTTAATTGTGCGAGTAGATAATTTTCAACGAACACTCTTTTGTTTGTATTGCTCAATGCATTCGGTAAGTCTAAGCGACACACCAAAACACCAACATTAGGAGAATGCGAGCAGCTTTATTTTACTTGCTCGCTACCGGTCGCGCAGTAGAGAGAATGTTATTTATTGCGGAGCGAAAGCGGCGACTTTTAGGCAGAAAATCTATTATAGGATCCTGGCACGAAAAATTGGATGAATCCAAATTGTAAGTTAAGAAAAAATTCCTCTCGTGAAGTCAGAATCCCTGTGTGGTGGGACCTTGAAACCGAAAAATCGAATGACGGCAAAACGACGATCTGTCCATCCGTCTGTCCGTCCATCTTTCCGTCCGTCTCTCTACCCGTCCGTGCGTGTGTCTGTAAACAACGCTAGCGACTAAACCGTTCTGCCTATTTTCTCCAAAGCTCATATTCGGCAACTGATCTGCCTGATGTCGTGTTCCCGTGAATTTGAATACCAATATTCTAATTTTGGGAGTACTTTACATAACGCTCCTGGGACACTTTTTTAAATTTTAAAAAAATGGCGCCAACGTTATTGTTTAAATTTTGTTGCGATAGTTGTATTGTCTCAAATTAACCATACATTCTGATTTTTTCTCTCTGTATGCCTCAAAATTATTATGAAACTCTCGACAAAGCGGAACTAACGAGCAAAAACCTCAATGTGGAACACCCATTCCTCTTTCCCCCCTCTCACCTTTCTCACCATCTTTCCATCTTTCTTCCCCTCCCTTCCCATGCACAAACGTCGATGCGTCACTGTAACCTGAGTCAAATACCCGTTGAGTGGGCGATAGCAGATAATTGGGACCAGTTTCATAGTCATTTATTTTGTTGGGCAAATATTTATTTTGCTGCTCGTGAAAAAGTAAATAATAACGAAGCCAATGTGTGAACAACCAATTTATTGTAATTACTGCTTGTTTCATTTTTTCTCATTCTATTCTTCTTTTCACCACAAGAGATTGTGACTTTAAACAAATTTCTAAAAATGAAATCATTACATAATCAACAATAGATTGCCCTTGAACCGTTCTTGTTAATTGTGAGTGACTGCATTTGAACGGCACCTGTTGTCCATAATTACACAAATAGTGCCCCACGTTTGTGTCACTGCTTTAAAAGCCATACGTGAGATTCCGATAAGACGATCTGTTATACGTGCGAGTGTTGTTAAAACATTTTGTTCTTTCACGTCCGTAATTTCAGTCAAAAATACTCAAATTTTCGAAATATTGTACACGATCTTATTTAAAAACATATCTTTAAGGAACAGATTTTATTAAGGCAATTCCTATCTCTATAATTGTTATTGAAGAGAGACTCCGAAAAAAATGTTGGAATATTACAATTTTCGTAAAATTAGGGTTTTCAACGAACATGAGACCCGCACCATTCTCTTAAATGTCCTACCACCATATATATTGAAAATTTTTAATCCGGAGTTGAAACCAAAAGTTGTAGGAAATAAAAATTTCTTAACATTCAAGATGAATATGGGCCGGAGATACAAACAGGTAAGCGCAGTGAAGACATCGCAATCACCTGTTGTCAATGAAAAGGAAGGTGCTGGGGACAGCGGAAATCGCAAGATTCTATGTACCTAATGCGCCAGTAAAACACGACAATAAAAGAATGGTGGAAGGACAGGCAGAGAAAACGAGAGAACTCCCCGAAAAACAGCTGAGATATGTCCATCCCAAATTCCACATGGATCAACCAGGATTTGAACCTGGCTACCCACACGTACTATGTGGCGAACTGTCCACTTCGACTGGGGTCACCGCGACGTTAGGGGAGTAATGACCTCGCCGGACACGTGGTCAAACGGAGCGCGAAGAGGAATCCAATACCAGAGTCAACACGGGGTGCGGTTCGGGTGAAACGCAGTTCCGCAGGCCTCACAGAGTCATTGGAGCACGCACGTGCAGATGATTGGAGGGGGCGAATGAGGTCGCATGCAGGTGCAGTTGGATGTGGACATGCGTGGTGGTGAAGAGGATGGGGGCATGAAATGTTAGGACAATAACGGTCTTTGAGGGTTTTCAAGTACAGAAGAACAGACGATGGTTCACGTGGCGTAAGTTGCCCCCCCCCCCTGTGATAAAGTGGTTGAGAGGGTGGGCGACGTGGTAGGGAGTGTTGTGTTCTCGGAAACGCAGGAACCAAATCAAAAAATTACAAAAATTAAAACAGATTATTTCGAGTTGGCATACACCACTTTACAAATCATGTCCATGTACAAGCAATGTCGCCGGATGTCCAATAGATGTGTCAGAAACGAACCTACCAATCCAAGTAATTCTAATCTTCCACTGTGCATGCCCGAAAGCGGCCTCCTCTCTCCAAAGCCACAAACATTTCTCCGCTTACCTGCGCTCTTTGCAAAAAGAATGTCTCTCCCTCCCTCCCTCCCTCTCTCTCTCTCTTTCTCTGTCTCTGTCTCTCTCCCTCTGTCTTTCTCTCGTGGTTCGCGTAGTAATTCAACAATGCATACGCAGTGAATACGCATCAGCTGGATGGGACCCATATAGATTAGGTCAGATTGAAGAGTTAGAAAAAATTCAAAAGAAAGCAATCAAATTCATAAATAAGGGATCTTCGAGTGGTTCAAATCCAGCAAAACCTATAGAGGCCCTCAGAGGGCGAAGAAAAAAAGCCAGATTGTGCTGCCTCTTCATGGCGTACAGTAAGTCACCTGCAAGGGCAAAAATAACGAAAAGACTAGACTCCCCTTCAAGAGTTGGGAGAAACAATCACACATGCAAAATAAAAAGTAGATGTGAGAGATCCGACGTAGGGAAATGTTCATTTGTAAATCGTGCGGTTAAAAATTGGAATAAAATCCCTGCAGCGGTCGTAGAGCCTTTTCCTGGCTCTGTTGGTGTTTTTAGAAGACGACTTAATAAGTACTTGTAGGCTGTATTTTACCGCACAGCTCAGAATACACAATTTGTAGATTATTATAGATAAAGTGTAGTGTAGTGCAGTGCAGTGGAGTAGCCGCAGGGTGGGGGAAGCCTCCGAAACTTCACCAAGGGTACGTCCGCCATGTTTGCTTTTTTGCGAGCGGTACAGCTACGGAAGATACCACAATATCAAAGCTAAGTCGCTATACAGTGCACAAAAAGTCTCTACAGCTTCCTGGCCAAAATCACAGTCTGCTCGCGAGCGCCTCGCGTATCAGCACCGCCGCCACCTTTCCTGCCCCCTGCGGGGTTGACGGGAACGGAGGGGCGGGATGCTCCCATCTTCACGTGGGTATCGCCCGCCTGTTTCCTCTCCATCTCGCCCGCTCACGAACCTGGCGGCAGGACAGTGAACGTCTTTCTTCTCTCCCGTGGCGCGCCTTTCCCGTAGCGGCGGTCTCTTCAACTTATTTGCCCGCCACTACAGGGAGGGCGAATGCAGTGGGGAAATGCTCATGGAAGAGGTTATGTGGGTGGTCGTGGTGACCTGGTGATGGGAGACTGGTGGTGTGTGGACGACGTGGCAAGGGAACTCGTGGTGGTAGGGGTGGCAGTGGTGGTGGAAAGCCATGGCTGAGTGGTTGGCAAAATGCATTGGGGCTGGTGGGGTGTACTGGTTATCAAGTGATGTTTGTTGTCAGTTGACACGGTTCTAAAAAAGTGTGCATATCTGATAGTGTAGCAGAGCATACAACTGTGTGTATAAGTAAGAAGTAGGATAGAACAAAACGGGAAGGAAAGATTGCGCGCGGTCCGTGGCCCGTTTTTAGGGCACTGCTCCGGCATTCGCCTGGTCGGAAAAAGCGCAGAAAACCACCTTTCAGAACAGCCCGCCGCTACAATTATCTTCCTGACAGCGGCTGAATTTGATCTAGTGGCGAAACTCCTGCCACCGTCGTAACAGGAAGTTAGGACGTGCCTGTCTGAAGCACTGCAGTGACATCAGTTGTTACCCTGAGCCACCTCACTCGGAATGACAGTGAAGCCGAGGGGGTGAAGCGGTGAGATGGTGGAGGGGCGTGATGCTAAAGCTGAAGAGAGCGTGGCGTCGTGCTGCTCACACTGGGGCGCTAGCAGCGGCACAAACGAGAGACGGGCACAAGCGAAGCACTGAGACACGCAGAACGTTTGGCATTTGGCGTGCTACGTCAACGCGCAGAGGAGTCTATGCGAAGCGGACAGGTGCCCGTGTGACGCCACCAGGTCTTGTGGGAAGAGTGGGGGGGGCGTGTAGTCCTGGCGGTGCGCGCGCGTGCGACAACAAGACCGCGGGCCTGGGTTCCGGGAGATGTGGGGGGGCCGCGCAGTGAGGGACTTTGATTTAACGAGCGCCCAACGTGAGGTTCTCACCGCACGACGCGCCCGCCGCCGCCGCAAATCAACGCTACGCGCACTAGCGCGCCCGCGAAGCGCGGCGGGCTTTCGCTGCTCCGCCCAAGCGGCGCCCGTCTGCCGCTTGCTTCCTCTTTGGGCGACGCGCGGAATTTCATAACGCGAAATAACAATAGACGAACGTAAATTATTCATATATTTCGTGTTCCTAGCCGCGTGAGTCACGGTAAAGTGGTGACACGGCAGAATGTGGCAAGGCATGCGATTATTGCGTGAGCCCGAGCGCACCCAAGAGAAAGTCATTATTCCCATAAGTGTAGTACATATTTGTGTCACCTGTGACTACGGTGATCTACCCAGCTGGATAGCGAGATTCGGCACCAACCTATACGCCGGTTTGCGGGGTTTTCCTCTACCAGATATCTCCCGAGAGCGTAGGCTTCCGCGGCCGGAGTTAGTATTTACTAGCTGTCCGGGTGACGCCGCGTCCATGGCAAAGGTGCCGACGTTTCGGTAGCCATTCTGCGACCTTCCTCAGGGTGAAATGCGCCCTGAGGAAGGTCGCAGAATGGCGACCGAAACGTCGGCACCTTCGCCATGGACGCGGCGTCACCCGGACAGCCTAGTAAATACAGGTATCTCCCACCAGCAGGGCACCGCCCAGCCGGAACAAGCTTTAAGATATTGGCTGGTCTCTCGATATGTGTGGTAGTGTAATGCATGTAAATGTAAATGCGTGTTAGTAAGAGGTGAGGATAGGTCAAGGAAGATGTAGGAAAGATCGTGCGCGTTTCGTGGCCAGTTTGTTAGGGTTCGCCTAGTGTCGATAGGAAAAATTCAAATCAGAGCAGTCGATCACTAGAATTCTCCTAGAGACAGCGGTTGAGCTCCACCTAGCTGAGTTTTCAGAATCTGTCACCATGTGGACAAATCCTTAAAATCACTGCACTGTCCTGAGTCACCTCAGTTGGTACGAAAACGTTATCGCATACATTCTTTAAGACTTTTCATGAAATATCACTAATACACATATAATTGTAAACTTTTTTTAATCATTAAATTAAAATTATAAAAAATATGTAGTACATAAATTATAAAATTAAGAAATATATTTACTCAGTAACAGTAATTCACATAAAATAACACTCATGTTTTAAGTCTATTTTTTTCAAATATTACATCTTCATACCAATTTTAACGTTTTAATACACATGAATATTGTTTTAGATCCTTCGAAAAAGGTAACTTTTAAATTAAAATTTCATAAACTTTGTTCATCGTACAAATATTTATTAAAACAAGACGCAAAAATATAATTTCATAATATCTAGTGTAGTAGTTATTATTTTACGTAGTTTTAAAGGGGAGAATAAACACAATCGTCCTTTAGTGGCACATCGTATTCTTCAAGGCATGCCACATACGAGTTTAAAACTTATGAAGAACAGGCATTACATACAAGGCTACATTGGTCTGCCAGTGGACATGGGGAGTGATGGGCCTTCAATGAATGCACGGAATATGGGGCGTTGTACTACCTCATGACGTGCACGACACCTATCGGTCATTTTTACTTGCCAACTAATCAACGCGAAGTGTTTCTACGAACCTGTGCGTCACACGCGGATGTGTATGTACTGACCTCTATGGGTCTATGAACCTCAGCGTTGCGACGCATAGACAGGTTGAGGACGTGAATGAGAGTGTCATAAGGGCAGTGACAAATACTGAGCCGTCGGTGAACTCCTTTATTTTTTATTTTAATATATTTTATATGCAATTTGTTTAATCATAAATACAGGTAAGTGTTTTCACATATTGTGCGCTCACAGTCCGTTATGGGTTCGGTGAATTCCTAACAAAAATATAGCAACGTTGATAGGGGAACGATGATGATAACTGTGGTTATAAATGCTACATGCTCCTCCCTGAACAATGTATCATTTTTAACAGACCCGCGATTCTTCGAAGACCAAAGCAGAATATTTATGTGTGACTGGACATATCGCTACGCGAATATCTTATAATCTTAAAAACAAATATTCTTCAATCCTTCGGGATTACAAATGGTGGACAAAAAATATTCACGAAAGAGCAGCCAAAACGAAAGGAAAGGGGGAGATTTCTTTCGTTCCATCATTACTCCATTATTATTCATTTACTCATCACACATTTTATCCTTCATCATATCATCATCATTAACTTTATACAAGGGTTCAATCATGAGAAAAAGAGAAAGGAGGATGTAAAATCGAAGACATTAAGTAGGAAGGAATAGCGGGTAAGAAGTAAAAGAAGGAAAATTTAGATAGTTGAATGGAGTTAAGAGATATGAAGAAAAAGAAAGAAAGAAATAAAAGAGAAAGATGGGACGACAAGAAAGAACGAACAAAAGAAGTTGGAAGATAAGTAAGAAGAGATGTAAAATGTAACGAATAATGTAGGTGTCGACGTAGAGCTACCAATAATTGCATCACAACATCATTTACAGTACCATAAACATAGATGTAGAGTCTACAAGTCGCTGTAACTATTGTGACGTAGTGAAATAAGAAATAAATTTCAATAACAAAATAAAAATAATATATTAAAGATTATGTACAAGTTACAATGAATTGCTAATATTAAAACACTCCGGCAACCTTTTCCTTTCAGAACACTGCTTTACCGCAGAAAACACAAGCCACGCGTGATGCGCGCTGTCGGACCTCCGTCCCGTGGCAATTACCGTCACATGGCCTGACGCCAAAATTTAACCCGGTCGTGGCGACCGTGTGCCTACAGCACGTGAGATTGTCTGGCCCTTACTCTCCGGACATCTCGCCCTCACTCCTACACCCCTTGTACACACGTACAAGCTTCCCGATGCAAACTGAATGAGAACGCGGGCGCAGATGGCGCCGCGTTAAATAGTTGAGGCTGACACCCCCACCACTGTTCCATAGATAGGCCCGCCGGCTGGCGCGAGACTCGCTGGCCAGCCTTGGTTTACGCCCCCACACTGGATTCTCAGGGTTGGCTCGCCTGCTTCCGGTTGAGGCACGCTAGCTAGCCTCCTCGGAGTTTACAGCCAACGGTATTTTTGTGACTCTGCGGCTCTACATGAGTCAACCGCCAGAGCGCAAACTCCGGATGTTCAGGCTTAACCCCTTCCTCCCCCGCAGCGTACTTTCACCAACCTAACGGTTCTGGCCCTCGTGTTAACGACGCCACACTATACTCATACTCCAACCACATACATAGCAAAAGATAGAACAAGATAAAAATGAGATATTTCTTTCTTTCATTATTTCACACATTTCAAGAAAATCCTATTTGAAATAAATAATACACTGAGAAACAATGCGGGGATCATTTTTTCCCTTGAATTGGGATTTCGAAACTTTTGTGTAGTAGTGTAACTTAGTAGTTTTCATGTTTGCGTGACAGGTACAGCAAACGTAAAATAAGAACCACGCGCTATCTTTCCACTCTTGTCCTTGACCATATACACAAATATATACGAACACGAACACACACACACACACACACTTACATGCTCTACACAACCACATATGTCGGGAGATCCGCCGGGAGCGTATGGCATGTTCCCTCTGGGTGGCTGCCCCACTGTCGGAGATATCTGAAGGGGGAACCTCCCAAAAGCCAACATGCTCTCAACCTCATGTTCCAGTGGAGGAGGAACACCGCCGCATTCCGAGTTATCACGTGAACTCCCCTCGCGTTACTAACGATCTAAGTAGGCGTCACTTCGGGAACCAATAAGCACCCACCCACTCTCCTTAATAATGATAGGGCGTGCGCTGGTGACACGTCATTAAGCGCTCAATGTGTGTAAATGGTAAACAGAAAAACTAAATGGGGTTGATTTTTTCGCTTACGTTGAAGGTCCTAAATGTTAATGTAACTTTCGCTTGTGTAGAGGATCCACTTGTGTAACTAAGTACAATAGATCCCCGTTAATCTAAACGAATTTGTGATGAGGTCTGTTCGAATTTGAAAAAGTGCGGATTATCCGAAACAAATGAACTGTACATGTACAAATACATCTATAATATTATCTGACAATGCAACGTAGCATGCGATGTGAGAAAATGGCAACGTAGCTTAGCGATCGCATCATCACATCATCACACTGCATCTTTAAGCAGATTCTGCTCCTTACAAGAAAATATTGCCGATTTTGAAACTTCTTCTCAGTGAAAATTACTGCGACCAAAAACATGTGATATACACCGTAGTCATCAGTGTATAATACATTTTTCATGTCGACAACTTGTGTTAGAAAAATTAGTTGTTCAACAAATAGCATTTTAAATATTTTGTTTAGATTTCTTCCAACCACGAATTTTGTTTAGATTATGGGAAATTTGCAATTTGCGGGGTTAATTGTATTTCCATTTTATGTCCATTTTTTTTATTTTCCATCCTCGTCCCTTATCTACCCTTACACACCCAAACTTATTTACTTGTTCTAGCACATGTCACCACCTCCCGAGTTAAAACATAAATAGCCGCCATTCCCAAAGACCCCCGCCACCTCCTAAGTTAAACCACCTCACAGAACTAACGATCTAAGTAGCCTTCACGTCTGGAACCAATAAATTTGCACTCGGTCACCCCAGTAATTACACGGCGCGCACTGTTGACACGTGATTAAATCTCAACCTTTTCTAAATGATATTTTTCGCTTGGTTCGAAGGTTTGAAACCCTACCACATTTGCCGCCACCTTCCGAGTTTTTACATAGATAACCGCCACTTCCCAGAAACCCCGCCACCTCCCAAGTTACATCACCACACAGAACTAACGATCTAAATAGCCGTCACGTCCGGAACCAATAAATACGCACTCGCTCACCCCAGTAATTACAGGGCGCGCGCTGTTGACACGTGATTAACCGCTCAACTGCCAGCGCCGGTCCTCTCCTGAAGCGCTGCTCTTCCCTTCGCCCAGCCCGTCAGCGCCCAGTAGACCGTTCCGTCCTCTCCACGCTCGCTGCGTCCTCGCCCCCCGGGGGCCGCGCCGGCCCTCACGCTCCGCTACGCCCTGCCACGCCCCGCACGCACCACGCTCGCTGCATCGGACCGACGCCCGGCCGACCGCCCGGCACGGTTCGGTGGGCGGCCGCCTGCGGGTGAATCGCGTCGTCGTTCGTTGGGTCTGTAGGATGGACGAGGACGCTGGAATCTTACTGGTCGAACAACGCGCCGTTTAGCTAATGGCAGAAGCTTGAGGCAGCTGTCTCTTGCTACTATCTTTTCGATACTCACCGCAATTCACTTGTTTGAACAGTTGATTTCTTTCTATTCAGCTTACTTTTTAGCATTCATAGCTTGAATTGGGAGTTTGGAACAGAATACGTATTATAATGGTAATGTGCCGTAGGGTACAATAATCTGCACTGGAATGGCTGTATTTATCTAGTATTTACTTGTTTGTTTGATATTATTAATTCTTGTTTCATCAGAGTATTGGTAAAGCAGATTATGAATAGTACGTTTTATTACTGTAAGGTCTGAAATTGTCTTTGGACAATAGTGGGCCAACACGAAAACGTCCTCTCCTGCTTTCATGATGTTTCGTGAAACTGCTACTGGGGAACTACAATAGTTTTTATATTATTGCAATCATTGCATTTCTTTTGGGGGAATCGTGATCGGATACGAAAATGTTCAAACCTGTTTTTACGGCTTATAGTCAATTGGTCGTCGCACTAGACGCACGTGGGCCTGTAGGGTCCACGAGCACGTTGTCTCGTTTACCGCTCAGAAAATGCACCGTTTTACCAATGGTAAAAACCTACTACTTGGTCTCCGGCATCAACCATTCCGATACTTTACGCAATTCACGTCTTTTTAAAATTTATTTATTTCTACTCACCTTAAATGCTTCTCAGAGGTTTGAAAGATATTACGTATCATATTCGTAAAGTACCGCTCTGTACAATCGCACTGTAATTGCTGTTGTTTCGAATAGTAATTATTTGTTTGATATTATCAGTTTTGTTAATCAATGTAATGGTAAAGTATAGGATGAAAAATAAAAATGTATATTATCGTAAGCTCCTGGGCGTAAGCGGCCTGTTGGAGAGTTTCAGTGGGTGAGAGTCTGCCAGAGCGTTGCATCCACCCGACTGGGACTGTAGAACCCAAGAGAGTGTTATTGCATTGCTTCCAGTTCCGACATGTCGTTTAGCCATTCATAGATACCGACTTCCCCTATTCTAACTCGCCTGAACCCGCCTTGCCGGTACTGAGCTCTCCGCAATTCAAGTTTTGAATTCATCTGGCTCATCTAATATCAAATATTGCAAAAGTGAAATCAGATTTGTAGTATTATAGAACATATTTCTTTTAGTATTATGAAACTGATTGTACTGAGTTCACTGGATTCGCGACATGTGATGTTGCGGTGCACGTAAGTGTGTGTAAGTAATGGGTAAGAATACGACAAAGAAGGAAAGATCGCGCGCAATCCGTGGCTCGTATGTTAGGGTACTGCTCCGGAATTCGCCTGGCTTTGCCGTTTATATTCAGCCTCTCAGTAGATGATTATAGCGGATCGGTAGTTTTCCGTTCTTTCTCCGAATAATGAAAAGTGAATGATGAGACATTTATTCGCTATGTTCTAGATCCGACAGTAATTTTTCAAGCCAAAGACCTCAACAACACCAAACTCCACCGCCGCCACTACCACCACCCACCTCCGTCACTGCACTTCCCCCCTCCCCACCATCGTTCCTGCCTTTCCACCGCCATCACCCTCTCTTCCGCTCTCTCACGCTACCAGCACCACCACCACCGCTATCACCACCCCCCGTTGTCACCACCTCCATTCACCCCGAGAAAGTTCGTGCTACGTTTCAGCACCGCTGGTCTTTTTTAAGCCCGAAACCCCAACCCACCTCTCACCCTCTCAACCCCACCCACCGCGCCGCCACGCCCTCGCCGCCGCTTAATTGGAAGGCCTTCCGCCCCAAGCCGCTGGCGCTGATGAATAGCCAGCGAGACGCCGCGGCGCGCGTGGAGGCAGCCACCGCGAGCAGAAGGAAGGAAGGAAGGAAGCAAGGAAGGAGCCCCGAGAGGAAGACGGATGGCCAGAATGAATGAAGACAAAATGGACATTAGGAAATTAACAGCGTTGCCGGAAAAAAGAAATTAAACAGACTGGAACATCTAGAAATGTGCAGTTCTAAAGCAGCTGGTAAGAAAGAAAAGAAGATAAATAAGACGACTTAGTCCCAGAATGAAAGAAGACCTTAGAAGAAGGAAGGAAGGACTCCAGAGAGGAAGAGAGATGGCCAGAATGAAAGAAGACGAAATGGACATTAGGAAATTATCAACGTTGCCGGAAAAAGGAAATTAAAGCGACTGGAACATCTAGAAATGTGCAGTTCTGAAGCAGCTAGCTAGAGAGGAAGGAAGGGAATCAAGAAGAATGAAAGAATACAAAATAGAATGAAGTAAGGAAACAAAAGAAGTAATAAAATATAAGTTTGTGTAAAACCGATGACAGCGAGCAAAAGGGAAAGAGAGAGAGAGAAGCAAGGATGACAATGCAGGGGCGTATTTACGCGTGCCTTTGGCAGCAACATTTTAGATATGGCAAAAATTGTAGTCTAAGTTTCTGACTACTAATTTCCAGAATTTTTAAATTTATATAAATTTTTGTAGAAATTAAACAGATTGAAAACGGATTTAATTACGGTAATTAATTCGGTGCTAAATGTACGGCGGTAATTAATTTATGCTAAAGTCATAAACGTCACGCCATTTGCCACAATATTGGATGAAAAATTAAATGAAAATATAAAATTATATAACACGAAAGACAACTAGCATGCGAGAAGAGAGAACTACAAAGAAAGTTATACAGATGTATTTAGAGAGGAGAGAATATTAATTAGATAATTACGAGAAGAACGGCCAAATAGTTGTGGTTAGCAGAATTTATTTCTAGAGAAATTAATGAAGAAACGAAGCAAACGGAAACTGAAATTAACTATTAAAAATAAAAAAAGGAAGATAGTTTGAAATGAGAAAAGTCGGATACGCAAACATTTAAAATGTGGGAATTTAAAAATTAACATTAAAACAGAAAAATCTACTATTATTTAAATCCATAAATAATGTAATCTTGATAATAGTCGAAGGAAGCAATTTTGGAAATAAATGAAGGTACAAAATTTCATAATTTACCTTAATATTCATGTACAATTTGCTACGTTTTTCATGATATTCTGATGCGAAGTACAGTAGTAGTGAAATGGGTTCGCAAGTTGTAACCAAGCAACACTTAAGGGATGAATTTATTTTGTTGTTAAATGTTTCGTTCTATGTACAATCGTATGTTTGAAATATACATGCGCTCCTTTAATTCTCATCCTATTGTTCCTGTACCGTAATCAGTGCACCCACTAATACATTTCAAACATAAAACAGTAGCAAAGAAAAAAATAAATTTCGCCTGAAGAAATGTAAATTTTAGGGTAAACTTATACCTGCCAAGACGAAAAGTAGTTATTTTATATACGAAAATTATATTTTATAAATAACTATACTCGCATCACTTTTAATTCACGTTTTTAAGGCAGTTAATTTACATTTATCATACATCAAAGTAGGAAGTAAGCATGAAATAACGAATAGTCATTTCAAATCGCCAATATTACGAAAAAGTCTTGTGCAGAAAGGTATTCAGCGACGTACGGTGAAACAAAGAGAGGTAAATTGGAGCTCTGAGCATGTGAAACCGTTCAGAAAACACGAGTAATTCGCGAAAACCACCGCAACGAGGGTGGAGGTTGTCAACACACGCATGAGCGGCTTCAATTACACTGGTATACAACACATCGCGTGCTCGCGCTTCCACATCTGGGTTTGCAAGCAGTTCTCAATTGAGTGCGCCGGAATATTAAGAGCGCTCTGCAAGTGGCACCGTACCGCAGCAGCGGTAGCTACAACGGGAACAAAATATGACCTGCAGGATTGTTGGTGTATTGGAAAGAAAATATTTCTCTACTCTAAAGACAGGTTATGATGAGCTTGTTTCTAATATAAAATAAAATTTCAATAACTCCGTACTTGTTTTGAGTCAATCAACCGACGTTGAGATCCCAGACAATAGAATTATTTTTAATATTTCGTACATGTGATTTGATTAAAAATAACTTTATGTGGTTAAGTTAGGGACACCATATTACATGCAAACAATTACTTTATTTCTTTAATTTTGAATTTTAACTCAACTGCTTATCTTTTAACAATTCAACTCTTTTAAAAGGTTCCACATTTCCAGGCACATGCACTTGACTAAAAACAGAACGGCAGTTGCTTAACTCTAAGGCCTGTGCGTTGCGTTGACGCCCGTTAAATACCCCTTGTAGTATATTAACACTGTGTTTTATGCGGAACGGCCAAAGCGCTCGTGTGCCGTTTCGATAAGATACAGTGTTAATCTACGACGCGCGTTTCAGAACGCGCGGCATCGCAACGTTCTTGTGCACGGACTCTAAAATGTAAAGCCATTTTCTCGGCATTGCTAGCCGAATTGCTTCACCACGCTCCCTGAAGTCACAAAGGTTAAGTACTTCCAGTCACCGCGGGTTCCTGAATGGGTGATAGTTTAGGAATTCCGGTGGTCAAAATATGCCGAGCCAGTTATCCGATAGGGATAACAGACCATGATTGACGACTGACGTTAACTGACAAGATTAAAGGATGGTTATTCGACAGACCCGTTCGAATCCAGGAAAGGGTAAATTTGATGTTGATACGAAAAAGTTTACATAACTTTAAAAAAATATGAATTTCCGTTATTGAAGGTATGAAGGGGTAGGGAGGCTCAAAGGTGAACACCAATATCAATTTCAATATAATTGAAGGACATATTTTGTTATATTTTAAAACACGTAGGCCAATTTAGGATTATATTACAATCATTTTACGCAACTTTGTGTTCTGGTGGTTCTATCTGTGGGGCTCAACAGTGAAAGCCAAAATCAATTACAATGTAATTGAGGGAGTATTTTGTACATTTAAGTATTAAATTTAGCAATATTCTACAATTATTTTCTGCAACGTTATATTACAATATTTTAGTATTGGAGGTATGGTAAAATCACATATTTTCTATTCTTGAAGTCTTTTCCGCGGGACATAGATGGTCACGTCAGTTTTGGGAGAAGCTGTTCATCATACAAAATGTTGATAGGATTTCAGAACTGTTATCTATTTTGACAGATACTAAAATTAGGTTACAATGTGTATAAGGGAAGGAATGGCGATAAGAGAATCCGAAGTTTCTACGAAACCATAGGCAATCGAATTCTTACTCTTCTTCGATGCTCGACTTCACAGACAAACGTCTGTACAAGTTAAATATAATCTATGTACCAAAATTCAAAACTTTAGAGCATGGAGGCTTGTTATATCCAAGTTGGTGGGTTCAAACCCGATCGAAGTCGTGGATTTTTAAGGGCGAAAAAATCTTTTGTACTTCGTCGTCGGAGGGGAAGTAAAGCCGGCTGTCCCATGTTAGTAGATTTACTTGCATGTAAAAGATCCTCAAGCCTAAATGACGCCTCTGAGGTAAATTCAAATCGCCTGTTCGTCGCCCAAGAAATACCTAATTTCTCCGCTAGTTGGAAAAAGGATCGTAGCGAAAATTGTGTGATCAGACGGAAGAGCCTGATGGTCCGAGTCTCGCCACGTAAAACAAGGAATTAATTCAATTCAATTCAACAAAAATATAAACAAGGGCGTAAATTTTCTAGGCTCGACCCTGCCGGTGTGTATTAAAACCCGACTAACAGATAGCAAAGTTTCTAATAATAAAAATGCTAAACAATGAACCAGTAACTCCTGATCCAAACAAAGATATGGGAAAAAGCTACTCTGATTTCCGTAATTGATGAACTCTCTCCCCCTTTAGTATGTGGATGTTCAAGAGATATAACAGATGTTTACGTATTGCTTCTAATACCTCCAATCTTTATTAAAACGAGTCTCAATTTTACACGCATTATTTTTATTTTCTTATTAAAGCATTCTTTCTCTATCACTATTATCATTTTTATTTTCATATAATTTTTCCTATTGTTAATATTCAGTACTTTTGTAACTAATCTACCATTACTGTTTAGCTTCCATCCACCTTCATTACCTGTGGCTGTTATTGCTGCAAAGTTGTTATTTCTTTTTAAACTTTCCCTCTCCTCGTTTTTGAAATGTGATATAAATGAAGAGTACAATCTTGGAGATTATTTAAACAATAAAAAGAATAATGTAGAGCACAAGTTTTTTGAATAATTTTGGATTTTGTAAGGAAGATAAGACCTCTTAGGCAAACTTGTAAATGGGTTCTTCAATCTCCTTACGCCGTAAATTTAGCGCATTGATACAGAGGTATTATTATCTTACTCGCTCGCTTACACTGATATATTATGAGTATTAAATTACTCATGCTTATATCTAGTAATAAAGTTTCAGCAGTAAATAAAATTGATTTTTATATCCAATGTAATTAAACGTGATAATTCCATTAATCATATCAGATTAGCAGAAAAAAATCTCAAAATGTTTGAAAAGGTGGCACAATTACAGGTAGCACAAAATGTTCTTGATAGAAATTATAGATATTTGGTACCGCGCTTAAAAATAATAAACTAGTTTTCAGATAACAGTGTCATTTACCCACTTACGATATTTTTGCTTTCGAAATTCGTAAGTGTAGTGCAACGACGAATATACTCTTCTTGAAATAGTACCAAACACATTTTTGTAAAACGGTAGCTTTAATGTTCTTCGTTCAATTCCGAATTCGAAACACGTTTGTACCGATTGTAATCGGGCCTTCTCATCAACCCGTCCCAGTTTCGCATGCTCTTGAATCGTGAGGCTGACCCCGACGCCGCTGAGGCAGAGCAGCAGGGGCGGGAGTGCGTGAATCAGCTCTATCGATAAAACGCCTCTCGATACAGAGCCTTGTCGTCGAGTGCCTTTCCTCTCCCCCACCCCCCCACTCCCCAGGCCCGGGCCGCCGCGGCTGACCCAATTCCAGAGGAGCCTCTTCTCTCTTTCTGGCTACCTCCGCCTCTGGGTTCGCTTCCGCCCACTGCGCCCACCGCCCACTTCCGTCGCCTCTGCCCCCACCGCGGCGCCCCAGCCACTGCCAGCGACCCCACCGGCGCGTTTCCTATCCCACTCGTGCCACCGCTTGAGGTGGAACCTGACTCCTCTGCCAGTTGCTCTCCCGTTGCACCTCGCCACCGTCACCGCCCGCACCCCCCTCACTCCAGCTCTGCTCCCGCCAAGCAACACCATGTCAACTCCGCCCGCCCTGCTCCCGCCTGCTCCCCAGCTTTCGTTCCGCGTCCATCTCTTCCCCAGCTGAGTTTCACCCTCTTCCGTTTCTACTTCCTCCAGCGCCTTGCTCGAGCTCTGCTCCCGACCAGCTTCACCACGTGTCCCCCACCCGTAACACTGGAACCACCTCTTCCCCATTTTTCTTTCTGCTCTCCCCCCCCCACCGATTCTGTTTCCGCTCCCGCCTCTGCCCCAGCTTTGCGCCCGACCCGCCATACCTTCTAAACCCCGTCCGCCGCCACCTTTTTCTCTCCAGCTTTGTTCCTAAAACTCCGTTGCTGTCTCCAAAACCGCCTCTTTGCTCCCGTCGTGACACACCTTCCCACCCCTATACCCATCGATCCCTACATCTCCGCCTTCACCTCTGGCCCAGCTTTGTTCCCACTCCGCCTCTGTTTCTCGCTACCCCCGCTTCCGCCCCGCCCTTTTCTGCCCCGCCTCACCATCTTTTCTCGCCGTCCTTTGATTGATTGATTTTTTTAGAGATTTCTAACTATGTATGACGAGATCTGTTGCCGACTAGCGTCGGCTACCGGGGTTTTCCCCATCCTGGTATATCCCAGCAGCGAAGCACCGACTCAGCCGGGACAAGCTTTAAGCTCCCGACCTGTATCCCGGCATGTGTGATAGTGTAGTGGATGTTAGTGTAAGTGTGTGTATGTGCATAGGAAGAGGAAGGAAATATCACGCGCGGTCCGTGGCCCGTTTGTTTGAGTACTGCCCCGGTATTCGCCTGATGTTGATCGGAGAAACAACGGAAAACTACGGATCAGAGCAGCCGGCCGCTAGAATTCTCCTCCAGAGAACGACTGAATTCGACCTAACTGACAAGATAGTGACGAAAATTCTTACACCGTCGGAAGTGCTAAATACTCATTCATTCCTTCATCTCTACTTCCGCCTGTATCTTCGACCCTCTCTCACCCTCCCCTCTGCATTTGCTTTAAAGAGGCACCAAAAAAACCGTCATTTCTAATGCTGAACATGTGTGTTCTCTATTACCCCATGCCCATAATACACACGTACTTTTTAACGTGGTACATAACATTTTAGCTCTCGGATGGCTTATGGACAGCGAGCTACCTTTCCGGGGTGCGATTCCGAATTCAAATCCCGGTCGGGGCAAAAAATAGAGATGTAGCTTTCCATTACAATCGGCTCAGAATGTGTAGTTGTGTGATGAAAGAATGCTCATGCAGGTTACGTACGTACTGTGGGAATACTCACCACGTGCCTCCCTTCCTACTAGGCCGGATCATATATAGAAACAGAGCTCAACACCACTAGGTGGCAAAAGTCGAATTAATCGGCCCCTAAATTGCTAAACAATGCATACATACATAAAACAGAGGTCTTCCTTTATCACACAAAATCATGTTTGTAGATCAACAATAAATGTACTTTGGGAGAGCAATTTACTCATAGAGTTTTATAAACACTCTTTGATGCTGAAACACATGTTTGGTTTACAATTCTCTCTTTTTGCCGGGTTCGTCTCAACATCCTCATCCCTATCTTTCCCTCATCGCTACAGATATGCTTCTATCATTTCAACCATCGAATCATCACCATTACCTATCCCTTACAATTAGAAATATCTTTTTTAATCAAAATGTACACACTAAACAATTACAGACCCATGTTAAATTAAAACCACTGATATAATATTTCATCACCAGGTCACCGTTCATTCAGGTCCCGCTTGTTGTAATATACATAATATATATAATATAATATATATATAATATACATAATATACAGTAAAAACATTTGTTTCTTCTAAATTAGTTTCAGTTGAGGAATAGGAAATGAGTTTCAAAAATTAATTGCAGTTCCGATACTCCTTCGTATGAGAATATATTTTCATTACGAGGATTTGTGAAATTTATTCCTAAATTTTTGCAAATAGGGCTATAAATTAGCAAACGTTTGTAGATAAACGATGAATTTAGGTATGAAAAAAATCTCTCCCCACCTCCGTACCGTCGCCGTCCTAACCTAAATTTGAGTCACAATTCGCTGCCGTCACCATGTTCATCGTGACACATACATCACCACCATCACCTTCAATACTGCCACCGTCACCTCCGCACCATTATCACTTCTACCTCTGTCAGCTATTTACTGCAACTCCGCACTTGCTCGCCATTCTTGCTTCCTTTTTTATGTCGCGGCCTTGCCGCATTGCTGTAGCTTCCAAAGTCATTGGTAATTCCACGTGTGCTTTGGAAATTCTCGCAATAAATTCACGTCTCTCGAAACGAAGAATGTATTGATCTGAGTTCAACTAAAGCATTCATGGAATTTACTAGGACAGACTTATTTATGAATTCAACATATTAAAATAATTGAAAAAATAGGTATTAAAATACTAATAAATAACTATTAATATAATATGCTTATATAAAATTTCAATAAATGTTGCATACAAGCTGTCGTACTGAAATCGTGCTTTGGAACAAGAGATAACAATATACGTAATAAGGTAGTCTTAAAGTAATCATTTACATGGTCACACAATTATTTTACATATACATGTTTCGAAAACTGTTAGGTGATGGGGCTTCATTAAATACAGTTTGTAATTGTGCAAATTAAGAATGATAAGGGACAATATTTGCGATATGTGTTTAATATTTGCGATTGGTGTTTCTTTTAAGAATGACTTCATTAACAGACACTGTAATTTTATTACTATGTGTGTGATACAACACTCTCAATATCTGACGTTTCAGCCTTTTTAGTGAAAAATATTGCCTTCTCCTATTTTGTCTACGTAAATTAGAAATTTAATACATTCAAACACATCGCACAAAATAACACAAGAAAAGGCATTCCTAGTAGTTTGTTTTTATTATCAAGGAAGGGACAAATGACAAAAATAATGATCCCATTCTTCGAAGCGAATGAAAGGTACATTTAGTTGCTTGTGTAATTTCTACGATTATTCTGTATAAAATGTAGAGCAAATTTTCTTCGATGAGAAAAAAAATCATTACTTCCACCTTGTTCCCTCACCGTTAACCTCACTTCAAACTCACATGAACCATCTGTCTTTCACCCAGCAAATCCCAAACCCTCCACCACACCCCGGCGTCACCTCTACTATCCATCTCTCCATCTTCGACCATCATCCCCGTTTCACGCCACCACGCTCAGCCTCGCCACACCACGCAACACCACTCCTCGCCACCCCGTCTCGCCACCTTCGCCTG
>BOPP01000144.1:904226-930204 GCA_017312745.1 Gryllus bimaculatus
GGGAGAAGGGAGAAGGGAGAAGGGAGAAGGGAGAAGGGAGAAGGGAGAAGGGAGAAGGGAGAAGGGAGGAGAAGGGAGAAGGGACAAGGGAGAAGGGAGAAGGGAGAAGGGAGAAGAAGGAGAAGAAGAAGGCGATCAAATGGCCGTGATCGATAAGGCGGTAGTGCCGTAGCGGCCTCGAGTTTCACCTCGGGCATTGGTGTTTTTGTGTACGTCTGTACGTGACTGTTGTCATTTCAGTCGTCACTATCATCATTTAATCGTCCATACCCTAAAGATAAAAATTACTTGCACCTGCCACCGAAATAATATTACTTAGGCCCGTAAATGCAGGGTGAATGCCTATTGGTCGAAGCCTATTCGCGAGCAAAGAGCCCGATGTCGCTAAGATTGAAGGGCCGTAGCTGCCTCGAGCGTGAAGGGTCACGAGTTTAAATCCCGCCGGAGGCATGGATATTTGTTTGTAATTGTCCATTCATCCTTCATCATCATCATCACTCATACCTCATCCCCGAGGGCAAACAACCTTGATTGTAGCTCTTTTAATTCTGGGAGAGCAAACTATAGGCCATTCTGGTATACGCCTTGATTGATTAAAACCAGAAAACTTCAGGATGGCGGAAGAAGGCCGGGGACATTGACAAAAATAGGTATTTTGAAACTAAAATACTATTAAAATCTAAAAATACATTCGTTAATTACAATAAAATAATGGTAATAGGAAAAGGAGAAAGACGAAGAGCGGAGATATTAAAAAAAGAAAGGGGAATCAGAAAGAGGCTAAATACAGACATGAATATGAAATAATAAAAGTGATGGAGCGACGAGAGAGAAAGTGTGGAAAAGGACGACGAGGAGGAAGTTAAGTGCATGCAAGAGAATGAGAAGGAAAAAGAGAAGGAAACAGAAGGCGACGATGATCAAGGTTTTTTTAAAGATAATTAATAAAAAAATTCGATGAAATGAGGACTGCAGTGGTTGACACCAAATTGGCAGTTCGGCGTACGCGGAGAACCATAAAGCCTTTATTTCAATGGCACGGTTGCATCATACACTATGCGTGAAAAATATTTTACCTCAAAGCTATAATTCATAACTTTTTCTATTGATTGTTTGGTACTTGTGTCAGCTAGTATCTTTACAGGAAATAAAATTGCGTAATAAATCCAAAATAAATTCTGAATTGGAAGAATAAAATATACAAATCCGAATAGAAGATATTAAAATAGAAAGGAAATAATGGAGTGTTAGAACAAAATTGGGAAAAAGAAAAAACGCAGCGAAAAAAAGGACCGTTGGAGTATACCAGATCCATGACACTGTAACAAGTGCAAATAAGTACTCTTGTTGGTTTAATTCCAGTATAGTGGAATATACTACAAAAGGACCATGAAAGTAGTGTTGAGTTGTATTTTCTCGGCAACACTTTTGCACTGCTTTTGCACTTCCTCTAGTATGCTTTCCATTTACATGTAAAACACGTATAATACACATACCCGTAAAATTATTAATTATAAATTATACATTCCATTAATTAAATGCATTTTACCTCAGTAGGCAAACTGTGTCGGAATGATAGTAGAAATTACTTCACTATAAGAGAGCCAATTATTAGTTCATTGGAGTGAAAGAGGAAAGCTAACAGCGAAATTACCTCTAAATAATTTATATACATTATTCAATTTATAACCAAACAAGAAACGAGCCATCAAAGAGATCTGTATAATGCAAAAGGTCATCATCGAAAATTGAGTTGCTTACAAGTGATATGGAAGACAACTCATTTTTTGGAACAAGAGAAACAAAATAGTTAGGAAAATAATAGCGTCTCTAAACTGGAGTAACAACAAAAAAGAAATTTTGAGAGAACATGAGAAGAATAACTTATTAGTTTATCTATCTAATAAACTACACCTGCTTTTTACACCTGTGAACCTTAATAGTTCGTATTTACACGAACGATATTTTAATATTTACTTCGAAAATGACACCTTTTTTTTCTGAAACCACTCTGAAATATGAAAACACTTTGATTTCCATAGTATAGGTATATGTAGTTGTGACTTTAAATGTGACCACAAAATTTTCATCAACATTGATCTATTATGTTACATTATGATTCACATTTTAAATTCAATTGCATAGAAATAATTTCTCGCACATGAGATTAAAAGTGTAATATAAGAAAAAAATTACTAATGTAACAGATTTAAAAAATATAATATTAGAACATTTAGATGTGGTTTACAGAACAATGATAGTTCTGTTGACGTCTAATAAACCACGTATGTACTGTAAAATAATCTCTTCATTTTAGCATGCTTTCAGTTATTTTCAATATTTAGACCTCTAATAACCATAATTTCATTCGTGGAATAGTCCTATTAAATACCACTCGTGCATTGAAAGTTGTCAAATAAATATCCTCCTCGCTTTACAAGTCCAGGATTTATCGACAATTTCCACAGACCTCGTGGTAAAATAACCTACGATAAAATAGAACATGAAAAAGGAAAAAAAAATATATCTTGCACAAACCATACCATGGCCTGTTTCTTAGGGTAGTGTTCCGACGTTCGCCTCGTATCGATTGTAGAAACCACGTGAAGCAACCAATCAGAGCACCCGCCCGCTAGAGTTCTCTAATAGCACAACGTAACAAGGGGTCGAAAATCCACCAACACCAATACTCGAAGAACAGGACTTTTCAGTCGAAGGTGCTACAACAGCAACGGCTGTTCCTCGGAGTTACCTCAGTAGAGATATAACTGTTCTATGTACCCACAGTCTGTAGTACTATTTGTAACAAAATTTTGAACTTCAGTTCTAGTGCACATCTATTTTCCCTATTTAAAACAATGATTCACAAATTGCGGGGACGAAACACCACCAACACCAATACTCGAAGAATATGACATTTCAGTCGAAGATGCTACAACAGCAATGACGGTTTCTCTGAGCTAACTCAGTAGGGATTTAACTGTTCTAGATACCCACAGTGCGTAGTACTATTTGTCACAAACTTCCGACGTTCCGTTCTAGTGCACAGCTATTTTCTCTATTTAAAACAACGATTCACAAATTCCGAAATGTTCGCACGCCACCGACTAGTTTTTATTAATTCAACACTCAACTTAATCAATACTCGAAGAATAGGACATTTCAGTCGAAGATGCTACAACAGCATCGACTGTTCCTCTGAGCTACCTCAGTAGGGATTTAACAGTTATAGGTATCCACAGTCCGTAGTACTATTTGTCACAAACTTTCGACCTTCAGTTCTAGTGCACAGCTATTTTCTCTTTTTAAAACAACAATTCACAATTTCCGAAATGTTCGCACGCCACCGACTAGTTTTTATTAATTCAACACTCAACTTAATCAATACTCGAAGAATAGGACATTTCAGTCGAAGTTGCTACAACACCAACGATTGTTTCTTTGAGCTACTTCAGTAGGGATTTAACTGTTGTAAGTACCCGCAGTCCGTAGTACTATTTGTCACCAACTTTCGACCTTCAGTTCTAGTGCACAGCTATTTTCTCTTTTTAAACAACAATTCACAAATTCCGAAATGTTCGCACGCCACCGACTAGTTTTTATTAATTCAACACTCAACTTAATCAATACTCAAAGAATAGGACTTTTCAGTCGAAGAAGCTACAACAGCAACGACTGTTCCTCGGAGTTACCTCAGTAGAGATTTAACTGTTATATGTACCCACAGTCTGTAGTACTATTTGTAACAAAATTTCGACCTTCAGTTATAGTGCACAGCTATTTTCCCTATTTAAAACAACGATTCACAAATTGCAGAATGCACCCACGCCACCGACTAGTTTTTCTTAATTCCGCCAACCCGGACGAGTTTCGTCACTCACTGGCAGAGCTCGGAACGTTTGAGATGCGGGCGGACTTTAGCAAGCAGCTGGTGACGAGCTGCGCGCGCCCGAAGATAAGAGCAGCCGCCCCATCCTCCAGCGAACGGGCGGTGCGGGCGGGCGTCGTCGCCTGAAAGTGGCAGCTTCGCGTTACTGCCACGAGACACGCTCACGCGGCTTTGATCAAGCAGACGACGACGACGACGACAGCGACAGAAGCAAAATGAGCCAACTAGAGGGATGACAACGGAAGGTAAATACAACCGATGTGATGGTCCTGCCGAGGAAGCGGAGGGTGAGGAACAAGAGACGTGACTTTTAAGGAGAGGATCTCCGTCAGCTGCAGTTCTTTAATTAGGAAACACATTAGAGAGTATCTCTTGAAATGAGACGTGTCTTGTCCACAATTCAGACGGCGGATTTGTACCACATCTCACAAGAACGTGGTACAAAAACATACTTTATTCTGTTTTCAAAATTATACTCATTTTAAGTCGACTCATTTAAATGTTTGAATGATTTTTGCATTATATCACATAAAATAAAACTATATTTTTGACTACCAAAATATTCGTGGAGAGCTCAAATTTAATTACAACAAATACAACAAACAATTAAGAAAAAACAAAACAGTACAAAATAAAGTTAACTGTCTATAAAATACGAACCTAATTCTCTAATACTGACAACACCAATTTTATCACAATCATTCAAATCAGCAGTCATTATTGAATACATTTCAGTTCGACTTAAATTAAAGAAAATCAATAGTTTGTATAAACTAAATTTAAAAAAATTATCTTCTCCAATAAAACTCCATAATACTCCAATCAAGAGACAAATTCATTATGACTCGTTTAAAAAATCTGTTTTTACCAATCTTGTTTCAAAAAGGATTTATAATGATTAAAACAATTACACCAACTGCAACTAACAAGAATTCATCAAAAATATGTAACTTCTGATTACAGAATTCTGGTATGTAAAAATTTCGCTTTCACAATTACTACGTTGACGGTTCCCATATTTGAAAGCTTATAAAATTTGAAGAGGTACAATTAATTAATGAAACTTTGCACCGACTCATGGCTGAGAGTAAGTCGGCTGTTCCTTATTATAACAATGAATCTCCACCTGTCATGAAAACAACACTCTGACAAAAAGCTAAGAAACGGTATACAACTGACATAGTGTAAGAATCCAGCAAGAGTAGTCTATTTCATTGATGCACAAGAAATGTTACACATGTCTTACTTAAGAATCTTATTTTTTTGTTATTTAAGATCGCATCAACATATAGGTTATTAGCTACGACTATTGCATTTAACGTACGGTAACTGTGAAGATGTCATGATATGGGGATGATATGGAGTGAAAGAACAAACACAAATACAACCATGCCCGAGGCGGGACTCGAGCCCGAGATTCTTCGGCCCGAGATCGCTACGGCACTACTGCCATAACGATCTCGGCCATTCGGACCGGCACTCTATAATATTGTATCATGAACAATGGTTCTATATGAAATGTTTATTATTATCTTTGTCCCTTGCTGTTTAGTGACAATCAGACTTTAAACTGAATTTTTTTTTACAAAAAGTCACTAAAAAAGGGGTACTGTAACAGGTACATAATATTGAACATTGAGACAGTCATAATCATACATACATTAGTAAATTTCGAAAGTTTGTATGCATTTTTCTTTACTCGCCTTAACAATCAAAAAACAAACGGCGCAAGATATGATTACACCCTCGCCAGTAGCGTACAATACGCACTTATAGAAGAATACCCCACTTGATCTTCTGCTGCCAAGGCAGAGTCCCTGGATCCTCCGCCCTCGTGAATCAGCGCCCTCAGGGGGAGGGGTGAATAGGTAGGGGTGGGGGTGTGGGTGGGGGTAACGAGGCACGCACTATGAGCGCTCTGTATCAGCGAAAATTGCCGATTGCTCGAGAATGAGGCGAAAGGCGTCGAGGAGCGAAGGGGGGCGCTGAAAAAGCCAGTGGGCGCTTTCGAAAATTTACACGGGTCACAAACATGCCGGTCTAGTGGGCCAGAGCGTGTGTGGACTCAGCGCCTCGATCCGAAGCGTCGCGGGTTCGAGAGCTGCCATGGGCAGCATGGTTGTTTGTTCTTTGTCTTTCATGTATGTGTTGTAGCGGAAGGCCTTGTGAGTCTGCTGACCACAGGTCGAGTAGCTCGCAAGTGTGTAAAAGGTTAATACGTGTCCCCATGAGAGAGGTAATAGGTACTTGGCCCGGATAGCCGGAATTGGCAACCCCTGAAGCTGGAAAAAGCTCCAGAAGGGGAAAAAAACGCGTCACAAACAAGCAAAGTTGAACAGCAAAAAATAGTTAGGTTTAAAAATACTTATTTGCATAACTAGAGTACAAAAAATGATGGAAGACATTATACAGCGGTTAACTTCCATACCGCTTCAACCCCGATTCAAATCCCTTTTGATCTCCATGGAATTTGTGGTGCACAAAGCGAGCTGGCGGCAGGGTAGCTGACCGGACACCGAACATGACAGGGCATGCGAGGCTACGACCTAACGGTTTTGTTATGCCTTATAGAGACAAAAATCTCGTACAACCACCAGTTGACCCTTTGGATTCAGCAATAAATGTTTCAACACGTGCTACCAAATAGATCCAACAATGGCCCTGCCGAAACCTGCAAGGAGACAATGAGAGCGCGCCACATGCGGGAGATTTAACGCAGGAATAGAAATGTAGTGCGTGTTGCAGGTGAAAGGTCAAGACCTAGTACTTTAAAAATGATAGGAATAGAATTTTGAAATAAAAGCTTTCGAAGTTTAGATAACATCGATATCTTGAACATTTAATCTGTATTCGTCGTACTAATTCAGAAGAATCCGTTTTCTATACTTTTTATATTTCTATTCTTTCCCCCTCGTCGAATGCTCTACCATAGTACACATATGTTCACAAGGAAAATTACCTCTAAAATGTTTACATTTTAGACAAGTAAAGAAATTTGTGAAGAAACTAATATATATTTACCAATAAAAATTTCTTGTTTCATTTTTATAGCTTCCCTTCATGATCACCTACCAATTTAAAGATTTTTTTGTATGTATTGCTGGAAGACTATGACCCAGGCAATAAGAGGTATAATCATAACAAAGAATACATACAGAATTTGATTTCTTGTCGTAAGATTTTTTTCGGAAAAGGGCACAACAAGAGCTCTATACCACAAAATGTAACTTCCAAATAAAAAAGCTGTAAACAAGTACTGGTTTCCAAGTATGAGAGTTATTAGAAAAAAATATATTATATGTTCAAGGTGCGTCTTCCGTGGACTTTAATTCCGTGAACTCGCACATGACTAATTACAATACACAATCGCAATTCTTCCCATATCAGTAGTCAATTTCTCGTAATCATAAATGGGCACCGGCACTTAATTTGCACTGATTCAATGAAATTATTAATAAAAAGGAACAAAGCCAGAACGGGAACAAAGGAGCAAAAAGTATAGAAAAAAGAAGCGTATGGAAAAAAGAATTTCGAAGAGCACATCAGCTTTACTCACCACAAATACCCGGAGATGTGGCTAAGGGAATTAAGTGATGTAGCGACACAGCAGTGACGCTGACAGGGAGGACCTTGGTTTGAATCCCAACGGTGGCAGGATTTTCGACATTAGCTTCTCAGCTAGATTGAATTCAGTCTGAAGGAGAATTCTAGTGACCGGAAGCTCTGATCAGAAGTTTTCTGTTGATTGTCCTATCATCACCAGGTGAACGCCGGAGTAGTACTCTGACAAAAGGGCTACGCACCGCGCGCGATCCTACATTCCTCTTCGTTGAACTAAGCTCACCTCTTACTTACACACACTAATATTCAGTACACTACCACACGTGCAGGGAGACCGGTCGGGGACTAAAAGCCTGTCTTTCTGGTGGGAGATACCTGGTTAGGGAAAACGTTTCTCCTGTTCCGCCCGGAATACAATCGGGTTATGCCTGCTCAGATAGCCAAAAGTGAAAGAGGATATTATATATTATTTGTGAAGCGAGTGGAAGGGAAATCCGATCGTGGTTTGCCATCGGGGAAGTCTCTGTTGAACCACGAGTCTCGCCCGTAAGGTGCAGTGTAGGGTGAGTTAAATCGGACAACGGAAAAAAGACAAACAGCGTATCCCAAACACAAAGGTACCGCTACTAATGAGGCGATTTTGAATTTATCTCAGTTAGGTTTCTTTTTGGTTTGAGGATCATTTTACATACAGTAAATCTACAACATGGGACAGTCAGCTTTACTTCACATCCGAAAGAATGCATACGAAATATATTTTTCGCCGTTAAAAATTCACGTTTGGATCGGGATTGAAGTCACTAACTTGGGTATTATAGTCTCATACACTAACCTTTACCCCACCGAAGCCACCTTCACGTTGCAACCCACTGTGACCTCGCGACGGTTGGCAACGCGCAGCCCGGGAGCTCATCCGCAGATGACGATGGCGACGGGGGAGCGCGCCGAGAAGTGGGCGGGGCTTCTGTAGCGCGCGTAAAAGGTGAGCTGGCTAGATTATATATTATTTGTGAAGCGGGTGGGATGGAAATCCGATCGTGGTTTGCCATCGGATAAGTCTCTGTTGATACACGAGTCTCGCCCGTAAGGTGCAGTGTAAGGTGAGATAATCGGACAACGGAAAAAAAAGACAAACAGCGTATCCCAAACAAAAAGGTATTGCTTCGAAAGAGGCGTTTTTGAATTTAGCTCAGTTAGATTTCTTTTAAGTTTGAGGATCTTTTTACATGCAGTAAATCTACAACATGGGACATTCAGCTTTACTTCACATTCGAAAGAAGGATTACGAAATATATTTTTCGCCCTTAAAAATTCACGTTTTGGATCGGGATTGAAGTCACTAACTTGGGTATTATAGTCTCATACACTAACCTTTACCCCCACCGAAGCCACCTTCACGTTGCAACCCACTGTGACCTGGCGAAGGTTGGCAACGCGCAGCCCGGGAGCTCATCCGCAGATGACGAAGGCGACGGGGGAGCGCGCCGAGAAGTGGGCGGGGCTTTTGCAGCGAGCGTAAAAGGTGAGCTGGCTAGATTACCAGAGATGAGTTATGGAAACAGACGACGTACCTCGAGCCTGACACGCGCAGATAGGCCGGAACAGGGCAACGCTCCACGTGACACAAGGAGCTTGAGCGCGGAGAGCAGACATCTGTCGGATGGAACCACTCGGGGACTCTGACGCAGCAGGTGGAACCACGAAGACAGGAGAACATGATGTTAGAGTCGGCGGGAATGATACGGAGAAGAAAAGACATCAGTTTAAATGGTGGTGATGACGCTGGTGTAAATTATTTTTATGAACACGTACGTTTTCTAATATTTCATCCACTCACCATGTTCAATATGTTACATATTAACAGGACACATTTTCAAAATGAGTACTAATAGTAACGGAGTACAGGCCATTTTGAATGTTTCTCGTTCCTAATAATAATTCCGAACAAGAAATCGTATACTAATAAAGCAGGTAAATTGATATAGCCCTAATGCTATTTTCTCAGATACATTTTAGATTTATTTTAATGTAAACATAAACATTTTAAAAATATTTTAATAATAAAAAGGCACAAAAGTTCACCACTGTCTACATGCGAGAATATTTTCTAATGTAAATATTGATTCTTTCTACAAAAAAAACTTTTAATAAATTATGGTACGTTATTAATTCACGAAAATATAAATTGTAGCCAAAGGTTTGACAGAAGGAAGCGAAATGGACATAATGTGACGTGACAGAAACTGATGTATCATAACGTGACTCGATAAACCAAGCCGTGACAGCCTGGGGGGCATAACATTCAATCACAGAGCCAGCGTGGCAAAGTGTCGCGCGACAGAGCGAAGCGCGATAGAGCGTATCGTGACACAGCCTAACGAGACACAGTGTAACGTGACGCAGCGTAACGTGACAATGCGTAGCGTGACTCGGCGTAACACGACACGGCTTGATGAAACACAGCGTAACGTGACACGGCGGGACGAGGCGGAGAGAGACAAAGCAAAGCCGGGCGGGACAGGATAGTCTGAGACGTGCCGCTGTGAGAGATAGCGAGCTGGGAGAGCGGTAAGCGGATTGAGAGAGCGGTGATGGCGATGTGGCTCACGGCAAAGGTAGAGGTGGTATCGCGTGGTGTGAAAGTAGCAAGTTATTCACGCTAAGTGGTGGCACGGCAGAACGTGGCAGGGCTTGTCATTGATCACTTGGAGATCCGAGCGCGTGTTCATTAATACCGTAAGTGTAGCGCGTGTTCTTTGACGGGAGACGGCGGTGTTCTTCTTCCGTTAGAAGGTAAGACCCGGCGCCGGCCTACATGTCGGCTTGCCGGATTTTTTCCTACGAGTATCTACCACCAGCTAGGACCCACCTCAGTCGGGACAAGCTCTGAGCTTCCGATCGGTCTTCCGGCATGTGTGGTAGTGTACGTAAATGTTAGTGTAAGTGTATAGAAGTAAGGGGTGAGGATACGACAATGAAATGAATAAAAGATCGCGGTCAGTCGCCCGTTTATTAGGGTGTTACTCCGGCATTGTGGCGGAGCTAGTGAACGGCCAGCGGAACGAGACGTGGCGTGGCCAGACGTGGCGTGGCCAGGCGTGGCGGATGAAAGCGAAGCTGCCTGGGCGTGGTGAGCTGTAGTGAGGCGGGGGCGTGGCGGCCCAAAGAAAAGACAAACCGCCCGCATACATCGCGCCGACGTGGCACAACACCCTACACGTCCCTTCGCCCGCGCGCTGGAGGGTTTAGGATGGAGTGGTGCGGCGCCGCCATAAGCCAAACAAAATGACCTCATCGCTCAGCCGGCAGCCGCACGACCCGGACACGCACGCACGGCCAGCGCCGAGTGGAGCTCCACTAAGGAAGCAGAATGATACTCCGAGTAATGAACGTCTCGTGAAACAAACTCCTCGCCGAGCGAACAACTACTACTATATAGTTTGGTTATTGTAAAAATGTTACAAACAGATTCTGGAGCTGAAGGAAACTTGCGCAGATAGTACCTCTCCCCCTTATGTGACACGTTTTAGTATTCTTTGACTAAATAAATCGAAAATAAATCGATATTTTGGAGATAATGTAGGTCTGCGATCGTTTGCCCTCGTGGAATAGAATAGGTGATCATGTTTAATTACTTTCTTGCTAACTTCATACGTAGTATAGAGAAAGTCGTATAAAGCTGCAGCGAAACATTGGCGCTTTTTCAATGGAAAAAAGTTGTGGGGCCCTGTTACCGAAAACAGGGATAATTATTGCTCCTGTACGCCGGACTGAGCCATCGACTACTATTATATAGTTGGTTTATAGTTAAAATGTTAGGAACAGATTCTGGAGCTGAAGGATACGTGCGCAGATGGTACCTCTCCCGCTTACGTTACACATTTTAGTATTCTTTGACTAAATAAATCGAAGTCAATCATATTTTGGAGATAATGTAGGTCTGCGATCGTTTGTCCTCATGAAATTGAATAGGTGATCATGTTTAATTACTTTCTTGCTAACTACATACTGTGGCGTCATATCTGTCGCCAGTACAAACGTACTATATCAGCCACGTGGACAGCGCTGGCGGAAGAGACGCTGGGCTGCACAAAGGCTAGGGAGCAAGAGAAGAGGGGTTCGTGGGCGGAAGCTGGGAGACCCCGAACACGGCGGAAACGCGTCGGCGGACACTGCGGGTGACGCAGTTCCATCAGCCTGCCCAGAAGGTAAATAAACGGATCCCGACCTAGCTCGATCTTCTGTTTTCATCTGATTCTTGGGCGCGTCGGTAAGGCGTCGTGTGGGTTGTGCGCGGCGTTGCATTGTAATGCATAGGCGACCAAGGCGGGGAACCGAAGTCGGCGTGCTACGTCGTGACGGTAGGTGCGGCATACTCGCTGGTATGCTCGCGTAAGGTACTGGTGCATCACACCGAACATAGTAATTAATTATCGGGCCAGCGGTGGTGGTAACCAGGGAAAGTTTTTTAGGACTCTGGTGGTAACCAGGGACGGTCATTTATTTGTAAACATTGTATATAGTATTATGGTGTCGGATTATTTTATTTCTAATAAATACTAAATATTTACAAGCCGTTCACGTCTGTAATTTATTGCCCCGGCAAGACGCCACAATACGTAGTATAGAGAATGTAGTATAAAGCTGCAGCGAAACATTGGCGTTTTTTCAACAGAAAAAAGTTGTGGGGCCCTGTTATCGAAAACAGGAATAGTTATTGCTCCTATTCGAGTATATGAAGCAAATTGCTTCTTCTGACACTGGAGTGGTGTGGTGCCCCCGTAAGCTATACAAAACGACCTCATCGCTCAGCTGGCAAACCCACTACCACAGAACGCACCCGCTGAGGACGACTAATAGATCTCCACTAAGGAAGCAGAACGACGCTTCGCGTAATGTACGTCTCGAGAAAGGAACGCCGAACCGAGCCAACGACTACTATTATATAGTTAGTTTATAGTTAAAATGTTAGGAAGTGATTCTGGAACTTAAGAAATCGTGCGCAGATGGTGCCTATCCACCGTACGTTTCACGTTTTAGTGTTCTTTGAGTAAACAAATCAATATCAATCATATTTCGGAGATAATTTAGGTCTGCGACCGTTTATGCCAAAGGTACTGAACAGGAGAATAAGCATAATTAGTTTCCCGCTTACTATATACATAGTATAGAGAAAGTATTGTAATGCTGCATCAAAACAACGGCAGTTTTTAATAGAAAAACTCGAATTGTGGCACCTTAATACCGAAAAAAAAATTATAGCTCCCATTTATATTTTTATGAAGAAAGTTACTTTTTCTGACATTGGAGTGGTGCGGCGCCCCCGTGAGCTAAACAAAATGACCTTATTGCTCAGCTGGCAGACCCACTACCCGAACACGCACGCACGGCGAAAGAAGAGTGGATTCTACGCAGAAAGCGTTGTGGTGCTTCGCGAAGGAACTATGACGAACGTGTATCAACCACATCCTCGTATTTCGGTGAAAACAAAACCTCTGCTCGTTTTGTACAACATGCGAACGGGTCATTACCCTTAGTTACTTTCTAGTCTACGTACTACATACCTAGTATAGATAAAAGTGTTGTAATGCTGCAGAAGAGAGCAGCGATTTTTTAACACAAATACTGGTGCAGCCGTGCCTTGATACCGAAACGTGATTAATTGTTGCTTCTGCATCTAGTTTATTACTTTCTCTAACACGTGTAGTGAGAATTCTTTTTTTGGGGGTCCTTCATTCCAAAACAATTGTTTACAGCTGCCCGTCTGTCCGACTGTGAACATAGCTAGAGGTTAAACCGAAACAGGATTTCATCAAATATGATTTTTCTCGATCGATCTGGTTATGTCACGGCTGTGCCAGTAATTTTCTTTAGTTTTTCCGATCAATACCAGACGAATATCCGAGCAGTACCCTAACAAACGGGCAACGAACCTCGTGCAACCATTCCTTCCTCCTCCTCTTCCTGTTATTTCCCCTTACTTACATACACTTTCAGTACATCCACACCACTGCTACACGTGTCGGTAGATCAGTCGGTAACTCCGAACTGGTCCCGGCTTGTGCGGAACCCCACTGAGAGAGATACCTGGTTGGAGAATTCTCACGGCCGCGAACAGATCTCACCAATCAGTGGGGGGGGGGACCCCGCCACCTCCAGGGATAAAAAAGAATTCAAGTTACTAACTGAAGAAATGATCATAGCAGTTCTCATTCTCGGAATCATTAATAGATAAACTAAATCCTTTCTGAATTTTAGAACGGAGATAATTGATTCCGCGCAACATTATCATATCCTTTGAATACGCTAATGGAAAAAATATCCATGGTTATTTTGGAGTTCCCGAGTAATACGGGTCTGTTTCGCTGAAACTCTATTACGCGCAAGCGAGTGAAGAGATAATGAACCCAGTACGTGCAGAAAAAGCCTTGAATTAAATGAAAAATAAAACCCATTTACCTGAACGCAGCTGGCAACAAACTCCACTCCGCTGTTGGTAGGCGGAGCACGGGCTGTCCCTTTAGCCCAGAAGGGAAGCACCGGCTCATGAATGGGAGGGGGAGGGGCATTATGAGCTCTCGTCCCTCGCCCCACGCTTCTTTTATTTTTCCTGAAACTTCCTGTTCTTGGTGCCTCCTATAGCTCTTTTAAACAAAACTGTCCTTAAACGGAACTCCGAAGACTCAATTAACTATTGGAGCAAAATATGACAAGGAAGAATCTCTTTATTTCGTCGCCCAGCACTTACACTTTTGTCATGTTTGTATTACGAAAGTTATCAACAATGAAATCGTTTTCTGTTTTACATGCAAGAACAGTGTTATTGGATATGTTTCCAAAGCAAACCTCCAATACATGAGTATTATATTAAAAGGTGAAGACTTTGACTTTCACAGTTTTAAAGATTCAATCTCATGTTTTTTCAAAAGAAGATTTTTCTATTAACGCTGTTATTACACCGAGACCCTTGTACTCTGTACACTGATGAAGCTACATTCACTGGAGTACGTAGTGAGATAACACCACAACCACACAGGGGTTTCAGAAATCACTGACGTTTCCTGTAAAATTTTCAAAAATTAATGTAGTATGTTTACTCTATCACCTAAGTCAGCTGAAAGATAATACTGATATTACAGATATAGAGTTCTATCCTGAAAGTTCCTTCAGAATAAGGGACACATCTTCAAATAGCTCTATCTTGGAAACTCTCAAGAAAAAGGTACATGCCCATAAGAATATTTTTGCCTTCCTCCGACCTTTCCTTCTTCAACATTCTCACTTCTCACACATACACATACACATATAAATCCATTACACGTTCGACGTCACAATATAGCGCATTCTGAGGCGGGACGTGACATCAAGGAACGTGAAGGTGCGACACGTAACCATTCTAAAGTGATTGAGTGGGATGCGACGTAACGCGTCACGAGTAAACATGATTGTAACGTGACAGGTCAGATCAAAATGTACTGAGCCGGATGGAAACTCTCCGCGTGGGCTCGAGTAGGAACGGAACGTGAGGAAGCAAAGGGATGTGAATGGACAGTATTACCGAGGCTGGACTGACTAAACTGTCCCGGTACACTCCCCCCTGACATTAAAGGCCTCGTTCCGCCCGAATATGACATTAAACGATGTGGCAGGACTATATTTTTGAATTGAGACTGAATAAACTATCCCGTTCCGCTCCCCCAAGTAATATTAAAGGTTCCGGTCCCTATGGATGTGATGGGACTGTGTTATAGGGGCGAGATTCTACATTAGCTTGAAAGCTTGATCAGATTCAGTCGCTGTCTGGAGGGGAATTCTAACGGATGTTGTGTTCGGTTTTCCGTGTTTTTCCGATCACCACGAGACAAATACCGGAGCGGTATCCTGACAAACGGGCCACGGACCACGTGCGATCATTCCTTCCTCTTCCTTGTCCTATCCTCCCTCTTTCTTACACACACTAACATGAACAACACTGTCTCACATGCAGGATACCAGTGGCGAGCATAGAGCTTGTCCCGGCTAGTGAGGTGTCCTGCTGGCGGGAGATACCTCATTGGGGATAACCCTGCTGACCGACAGTAGGTTGGCGCCGGATATCGCCATCCAGCGGAGAGAAATCACTACCACCGTCAACGATGAAACATGTACTCCACTTAGGGGATTAGTGACCATAGCAAATCACTAAAAATCAATCAATCAAGGATGGGCTGACTGAACTGTCCCTGTCCGCTTCCCATTAAAGGTTCCTCTTCGTCGAGATGTGACATTAAACGACGTGATGGGACAGTGTCATCGAGGTGGGACTGAATAATCCGTCCTGACTCACATGCGTATCGGCGTCCGCCCATTGTCCCTTGCCCCAGTGTCGCCGTGTCCGCGCAACGCGACACTCGCTGCGAGGCGGTGCGCTGCGCTGGGGGGCCCGGGGACGACGCGCGCGGGGGCAGAAGGAGGAGGAGGAGGAGGGGGAGGAAGAGGGGGAGAAGGGGGAGGAGGGGGAGGATGCCGCGCCGCAAGGAGGCGCCGGGGCGGGGAGCGCCCCGGCGAACGCGTCGCGGCGGCGACGACCGCAAGCCCGCGGCGCTCATGGACATCGTCGTCGGCGCCGTCAGGCGACTCGGGTACGTCCGGACGCTGCTTTCGTCGGGGGTTTATCCGGAGTTTAGGGTGCCACCGGTTCATTTGGTTCACTGATTCGGTTCACTGATTCGGTTAGCTGATTCGGTTCACTGCTTCGGTTCACTAGTTCTCAAAATTATAGTTGCGCGGTCACTTCAATCACTAGAGAATAATTTTGCTGGCATTGATTCGAAGCATGAATATATACACGATTTGACTATGCCATATAAAGCTATACATTTTGCTATTACGAAACATTTTTTCTTCATGACGACACATTTTAAATTTCAAGTCACATCTAAAACTACACTTCATAACACGGTTTCAAAGGGCAAAATAAGATTTTAGCTTCGAAAGGTGGATGTGTGGTGTACTATTTGTGAGTGATGTGTCCGAGTGCGTGAACTGTCAAGGACATTATGCACATAAGTTTAGTGAATGGTTTTAACGCGGGAGGTGGCGTAGATCATACTTCGCTAGTTGCCGATTTCCGGGAATGACGTACATATCAGCTTACGGAGTTTTCCCCAACCAGGTATCTCCCACCAGCGAGGCACCGTCCCAGCCGAGACAAGTGCTAACGTCCAGACGCGTTTCTGGTTTCGCGATATTTGTAGTAGTGTAATGCGTGTGTGAGACGAAAGGAAGATAGAAGAATGAGGAAAGAAATATTGTGTACGTGGCTGGTTAGTTAGGGTAGCGCTCCGCATAGGCCTGGAGTTGTTCGGAGAAACCACGGAAAAATTCCGATCATAGCAGCCGGTCGCGAGAATTCTCGTCTAGACAGCGGCTAGACGAAGCCACCAGTTTTTAAAAGCATTGTAGTAACATCAGTTGAGCTACCTCAGCCGAGATACGTAATTTCTGTGTTTTGAGTGTCAACTGTGTACTTTGTGTGCTACGAATGTTGTTTCTCTGACCGACGAGCCGCCACCTTGCGTCTCATGGACGTTGTCCGTGTCGCTGTACCTTAACAGTTGTGTGCTTCTCGCTTTTTTGTAATTTGAGAGACGCGTGTGTAGTGTAGTATCTAGTTCAGTGTGCTATGTGCTCCGTGAGCTATGTGGTGTGTTTGCTATCTGCTTTGCGTGCTATGAGGTTTGTGTGCTATGATGTTTGCGTGCAATGTGCTGTGTGTGCAATGTGGTTTGTGTGCAATGTGGTTTGTGTGCTATGTTATTTGTGTGCTATGTGATTTGTGGGCTATGTGATTTCTGTGCTACGTAGTTTGTCTGTTTTGTGCTTTGTGCAATGTTGTTTGTGAGCTAAGTGCTTTGTGAGCTATGTGCTTTGTGAGGTATGTGTTTTGTGTGCTATGTGCTTTGTGTTCTATGTGCTTTGTGTTTTATGTGCTTTGTGTTTTATGTGCTTTGTGTTCTATGTGCTTTGTGTTCTATGTTCTTTGTGTTTTATGTGCTTTTTGTTGTATGTGATTTGTGTGCTATGTGATTTGTGTGCTATGTGCTTTGTGAGCTATGTGCTTTGTGAGCTATGTGCTTTTTGAACTATGTGCTTCGTGTGCTATGCGGTTTGAGTGCTATGCGGTTTGTGTGCTATGTGGATTGTCTGCTATATGTGGATTGTGTGCTATGTGGATTGTGTGCTATGTGGATTGTGTGCTATGTGGATTGTGTGCTATGTGGATTGTGTGCTTTGTGGATTGTGTGCTATGTGGATTGTGTGCTATGTGGATTGTGTGCTTTGTGGATTGTGTGCTATGCGGTATGTGTGCTATGAGATTTCTGAGCTACGTGATTTGTTCTGTGCTTTGTGTGTTTTGTGCATTATGTGCTGTTTTTGTGTGCGATTTTTGTGCTGTTTTTCTGTGCTACGTGTTATGTGGTTTGTCACCCTGTGGCAGCGCGCTGATGGGCGGGTCGGTGCTTTGCGAGCTATGTGCTTAGTGTGCTATGTGCTTCGTGTGCTATGTGCTTTGCGAGCTATGTGCTTTGTGATCTATGTGATTTGTGATCTATGTACTTTGTGAGCTATGTGCGTTGTGTGCTATGTGCTTTGTGTGCTATGTGCATTGTGTGCTATGTGCTTTATGTAATGTTTTTGTATGCTGCTTTTGTGTGCCATGTGGCTTTCTCGGCGTGTGGCAGCGCGCTGATGGGCGTGTCGGTGACGGACATCGAGCGGTGCGCGGTGGCCGAGGGCGACCTGCCGGCGCGTGCGGGCGCGCGCTCCATCCTGCGCCTGGGGCTGAACCGCGCCGTGGAGAGCGGCCGCCTGCAGCGCCTGCCCGGGGGCCTCTTCCGCCTGCCCGGCGACGCCCCCGACGCAGGTCCTTCCCCACACCCACGCACACGCACACGCACACGCACACGCACACGCACACGCTTTCAAAAGCGACGGTTTATGGAAGCACTTTGCATAGTGCAAAACTCCACGGTTGAAAACATGGATGCGTTTTAGGGCGACGCATTATTAACTTGAAGGTTTTTGTATTTGAACATCGATGTTTTAGATTTCAATTAATTCAATCCGATGATATTAAACTATCATAATAAATAAACATTGTATAGTATTCGAGTAACGTCCGTCTGTCCCTCTGTGTATCACTTACGGTTATACATTTTCCCGTCCACCAATCAAGAAAATGAGATGTCATTCGACGAGTCTCGGTTATCTCAGAGGAAACCGATACGTTTCTGCGGATACATTCAGAAGATTAAAAAAATGTTTCTTAAAAATATATCTAAAACACGTTTTGGGTGACTCATAGGACGTACAGTGAACAATTCCCCTTGACCAGACAATCAATTGACACAACTCTGAGCAGATTACCTCGAACACATTCTGGGAAAAAACTCGAAAAACGCTTGTTTTTGATGGTTTTAATAACTCTACGTATTCGTTGAGGGAACGCTAAGGATTACTACACGCCGTTTTCGGCATTTACACGAATCGTCAGGTCCTGAGTCATCGGATTGACGATAATTGAACTTAATTTTTTAATGAAACAAAAAACTAATATTTTTTTAACCGAAACTTTTTAATGTACTTTTCTATGTTCGGAAACGGATGAGATGCACAACCCTATTACGTTTAAAATACATTTTTATCTGCTTGCAAATGAAACAACCCGACTGTAGAGAGACACCATGCAAGTGTTGAAGTAAACCGCCCTCCTGTGCGCAGTGAAAGGCGACGAGGAGGCCGTGAAATCGCTGAGCGGTGCGGAGAGCATGGAGGTGGTCGCCGTCGGGGGGCAGGACGAGGAGGAGGAGGGCGTGGGCGTGGGCGAGGGTGAGGGCGAGGGCTTCGGGGAGGAGGAGGAGCAGCTGGTGCACATGCCCCACGACGCCTCCTACGACCGACTGCCGCTGCAGCTGCAGCCCTTCGACCAGCTGCCTCCGGAGCAGCTCAAGGCGCCCAGGTTTCTGTTTTTTACGGCTCGTAGTTTACAATTCTCTTCCTCAATTCTCCTCACCCGTCGGCTATGGAACGGTTAGCGTATCGGATAATTTTATCCAAGTTTGCGGCTTCAAATCGAGCCGTGGACTTTTAGGGTGAAATAATCCTTCGTACGCCTTTCTTCGAAGGGGAAGTAAAGCCGGCTGTCCCATGGTAGTAGATTTACTGCATGTAAAGGATCTACAAGCCTAAATGAAGCATCTGAGATAAATTCAAATCGCCTATTTCGTCGCCCAAATAATACCTCCTTTCTCCGCCAGTTGGTGAAAGGAGCGTAGCGAAATTTGCTTGTTCAGACGGAAGAGCGGGCCTCATTGCCTGAGTCTCGCCACGTAAAATAAGGTACCGATTCAATTCACCCCATTTTTTTTTCATGTCGCTAGTTTATTCCTTTTTTACCATCCCTCCTCTCTTTTGTTATTTAAGGTCGCATAAATATCTAGGTCATTAGCGACCACTATGGCATTTAATAGTGTTGTAACTATGAAGATGATATGATATGGTGATGATAGGGTGTGAAAGGATGAACACATATACAAACATAACCGAGACGGGATTCGAACATGCGATCCTTCGGTCCGAGATTTAAGATTAATGATAGAAAGTGAACCACATTATCGTTGACATATGAAGAACACTGTCACGAAAAATCATTTCACTGAAAAACGACAAACTGAAAGATTTGTAATATACAGTACTTCCTCACATGTGAGTGGCGATATTGAGCAGGAAGAAGATAGGCGACAAACTAAACTGCTTTATTGTATACAAACCATTTACGAACCAATGTAACACGACATGATTTTGCGACATTTCTCCTTCAATGAAAGTAATGTAGTTAATCTGGAAATTGATACAAAATATAATAAACTACATTACTGTCAGGATTTACGAAATATTTTCAAAACCGTGTACTTAATAACATGTGTGGTGCAAGAAATTTTCGCAACATTTTTTCCATCAGAAAAATGGTGTGGATGAATTGGGAAGAGATAACTGACAAATTGAACTACTATAACTGTCCACATCCATACACTCTCAACATCGTCTTGCTAAAAACCCACAAGCATAACAGGAAACCCCATAATACGTGACTCACTTGGGAGGGTAGAAGTTCAGAACTTAAGAAATAATTTACAAACTGACCTAGATTACCGCCCATATACGCATAAAGAAATCATGAAAAAGAAGATTGAGTTTTTAAATATTTTTATGACATGTTTCCTAATGCGAGAGGGTGGTAGAGCTGCGAATAGATAACGAACAAACTGAACTTCTTTGCTGTCAACATACATACACAATCAACATCGTGTCACTGAAAACCCACAATTATAACGGGAAATCCCAGAACGTACGACTCACACCCCAGGGGTAGAGGTTCAGCTAGTAATAAATGACTGTACATATTCAAACACATTCAACATAGTATCACTGAAAGTATACAAGCATTGCGGGAAGGTCCCTAATAGGAGAGACTGGCTGAGCTGGGAGGAGATAACTGATAAACTCAGTCCTCTTTCAAAAACTCGTGTCGCTGAAAACTCATGTGCACAATGGGCAGTTCCTGACATTCAGCTGTTAATTAATAACTGACAAACTACCTTGTTTGCTGTCCACATGCGTATACGAAACCTTAGAAACGTGTAATTGCGTTTAGGTCTATTCCAAATACGAGAGAGAGGTTGAACTGAAAAGAATGAATTACTTTACTGTCCACATTCAAAAAGAACATCGAGTAGTTGAAAATCCACAAGCATTACGGGAAGGTCCAGAACACGTGGCAAACGTGGCAAATATGCGAGGGGTACAGGATCAGCTAATAAGAAATGACAGAAAGTGACCAATATTATTGTCCACGTACATATACGCAATCACAGCAATGCGTGATTGATATTTAGTACATTTCCTGGCATTTTTTCTAATGTGATGGGAGAGTTGAGATGAAAAGAGATCACTGAAAAACTGAACTACTACTACAACTGTCGACATCCAAACACTCTCAACATAGTCTTTCGAAAACCCCATAAGCATCTCGGGAAGTCCAGAACACGTACCCCACACGTACGAGGTAGAGATCAGCAAAGAAATAACACACTGACCAAGTTTACGGAATTGAGTTTTAAGAAGGGTGGTTGACCCGGAAAGAGACTACTTCTTTACTATCCAGATTCAAACAGCACCTTCAATATCTCATCACTAAAAAACCCCGGGTGAGACCTCGCGGCCAGAGTCGTTGCATATTTAATATAAATGAGCTTATGACAGAGACCTCGCGCCATAGTTATTTCCCGCGAAATACAGTTTCCTATTCCTTCGTAGACGGAGCGAGATGAAAAACACGAACAAAGATTAAACTCACGCGTGAACAAACAGATAAGCAGCAAACAAAAAAAAAACGACAATCGAGTAATCGAGTCTCTCACAATCGGTAGGAGGTTGCGCAGGGGCGAGAAGCGCCAGCCCGGAAAGAGACAACTTCTTTACTATCCACATTCAAACAGCACCTTCAATATCTCATCACTAAAAAACCCCGGGTGAGACCTCGCGGCCAGAGTCGTTGCATATTTAATATAAATGAGCTTATGACAGAGCCCTCGCACCATAGTTCTTTCCCGCGAAATACTGGTGAAATACCGTCATAGACAGAGCGAGAGGAAATCACGAACAAAGATTAAACTCACGCGTGAACAAACAAATAAGCAACCAAAAAACGCCAATCGAGTAATCGAGTCGATTGGCGCACAATCGATTGGCGGTCGCGCAGGGGCGAGAAGCGCCGCCGCGGGCGGTCGCCGTGCGAGCCGGTGAGCGGTGGCGGGGGCGGGGGCGGCGAGCGGTCGGCGGCGGAGCACGGGCGTGCCGCGTGCGCGGCGCTCTTCAAGCTCAGCGCCGACGTCATCAGCGTCATCGCGCAGACGGCCGCCGCGCGCCTCAGCGGCCTCACCGCCGACGACGCTCGCGCCGGCGCCGGCGCCCGCGACGACGCCGACGACGACGACGACGCCAACGCCCACGACACGCCGCGCAAGAAAAAGAAAAAGGGTACGAACCCCCTCCCCCCCGATGCATTGACTTATTGAATACTTTATGCTTCCGGGTGCGTCAACTTCTAATGTCATGGACTACCTGTTTTTATTTTTTTTTATTTAATAGGTAATTATTACAAACGAATTAGCTTACTTGATCCTATGTCGCTAGGCCGAAGGCCTTTAAGCCATTACAATACCTACATCCATTCGCGTTCTAATCTTTCGAATTATGGTATTCACCCCAAATGGTCTCTCCATCGCATCAAAGCCGCGGAAAAGAGACCATAAGTTACGGCTCAGGAAAAAAACCTGAAGGGGGAAAAACCTGCCGTCAGAAGCCGAGTACATACTAATCTATTCGACGTTTATTTTAGCTATTTTATTTTCTGGCGCGGGCGTCCCGCCGTCTCCCAGTGCTTGGCCTCCTCAGCACCTGAAATCAAACGGCGCCACAGAAGATCGTCCGCACCAGCGCCTCTGCTCTTATATTTTCTATCCCCCCTTTTAAATTTTGGAGGTGGTGGCGTCCCAACTGGATGGCGAGTTGTCGCGCTCCAAGCCCTAAGCTACCGACTAACCACCCGACATTTGTGGTTATGTACTGCATGCTAGTATGTGTGTGTGTGTGTCTGTGTGTGTGTGTGTGCGCGCGCGCGCGCAAGGGATGAGATATATAATTCAATGTTTCCAGGTGCATCAACTTTTATGGTCATTAGAACCGTAAGTATAGTGCATGTTATTATCGTGGAAGGGGACTCTACAACTCAGCTTGCGGGGATCTATGTATATCTCATCGGTGGGACATCAACCCACCTTGGACGAGCTGTAGGGTTCTGGCTGATACTCCGACATGCGTGGTACTCGAAGCCGTGTGTGTGTGTGCGTGTGTATGTAAGAGGAGAGATTGATTATTTCGTGTTTCCGGGCGCGTCAACTGTTATAGTCATTACGAGTAGTACTGTCAGTTTAGTGCATGTTGTATCGCGAGAGTTAAAAGTGGTCTTCCCCCTAGATTGGCCTGGATCTGGCGAGACCTACACATCTACTTGGAGGGGGGGGGTTCCTCAACCAGGTATCTCTTCATCCGAGGGCACTTCCCTACAAGGGAACAACTCTAGGCTCACAACTGGTCTCCCGATAGTAGTGGAATGCATGTAAGTTTGGGCGAGGGCACGGGTGAAATTAATTGTGTTGTATTTCCGGGCGAGTCAACCGCTTCGTTCATTAGATCCAAAAGTGTACTGCGTGATATATAACGGAAGACTTCGGCGTCCCCACTAGATGATGGGATCTGGTGCAGACCTACAAGGCTGCTTGCTTGGCTTTCGCTAATCACATGTCTCTCACCAGTGCGAGTACCGCTCCCGGATAACCTCCAAGCTCGCAAGGGGACTTCCGACATGTCAGGAGTGGATATCATGGACGTTGTGTGCGTGTGTGTGTGTGTGTGTGTGTAAGGGATGAGAAGGGTTGATTATTTCATGTTTACGTCAACAGCTATAGTATTCCCGTAATCCCGTAAGTGTAGTGCATACTTTTAATCACAGAAAATGGCGGCGTCTCCGGTCAGTGGCAAGATCTGGAGGCGGAACTTCACGGTAGCTGTTGACAATTCTCCATTAAGGTATCTCCTACCGGTGCGGCATAGCCCCAACCGTGACAAGCTCTAAGCTGTAACTAGTCTCCCGACATGTATGGTTGTGTAGTCCATGTGAGTGTAAGTAAGTAAGTTAATTTATTGAAACTGCAATTGGGTAAAAGCTAGTGGAAGTTAATTACATAAATATGATAATATATCTAACATGCAAATTATACTCTAACATGCAAATCATAAGTGTGTAAGTAAGAGGTTAGGATAGAACAAGGATGAGGAAAGAAACATCGCAAGGCCGATGGTTTGTGTGTTAGGAGTTGTTGAGAGTATGAAACCACCTGACGTTGAGAGGAGAAACTACAGAAAACTACCGATCAGAGCAGCCGGCCGCTAGAATTCTTCCCGGACAGCTTTTAATTCGCCCAAGCTATCTCACTAGTGTCGAAAATCCCCAAACACTTGGTTCTTCCGACCAGCGTCATTGCAGATTTAATATGAATGAACTTTCGGAAGTGACCACACGCTATAGTTCCTTCCCACACATCAATGCTTCCTTTTCCTTCATTACCCAATATTACAAATGCACCCAGCTCAAGGTGATTCTTTCTTGCTGAATTCAACTCTGCGTAAGTTGAATATCTTCGGTCCCTCTTCGTGCCTACGAGGTTTGTAAGACGAATTTTAAAATACGTGTACACAGGTAATAAGCCTATATTAAATGCATCTGGAACATAAGATGTTTCATTAGTGGCGCGTTCAACTCTTGAATAAGTGCGAGTGTGTTGGTGCTTGTGGCAGGTGGGCCGGACAGCAGCATGGACCTGCTAGGCGACACACAGCAAGTGGTCGGTGCGACTGGGTCGGCGCTTTCGGAGATTGCCGTCGCCGCCACCAGGGGCGCTGCACGTGTCCTCGAAGTTTCCTGTGACGCCGCAGGTATCGTTGCCAACACACATTTGGAGAGACCTGAGTGTCTTTCTCAGGATCATGATACTGACTTCTGACGTTGGTGCGGGTTATAACTCGCTTCAATATGGAGTATTTTTGAAGTTCAAAAAAATATTTAGGGTCAGTCCACAATGAAACAATGAACAAAGAACAATGCATAATGAAAAATAAATTAATATATGAAAAAAGTTAATGAATAAAACTGAGATTGGTGGCCCTAGATTGGTGATAACCAAAGTTTTCCATCATTCACGCGGTGCCATGCCAGTTTCCCCTGCTTGTCTTAATCTGTTCGTCTTCGAATAACACCATCTTCAAATAGATTTAGTCAAAAATGCTATTTTCTTACAGATGTGCCCTGGATTCTTTTTCATGAGCAGAGAATATTTTAATATGAACCGTACTTTGGATTTAGAATATTATAATGGTTTAACATTGTCTCTATAATAATTACAATTTTTTGAAAAGCATTTCTTGTCTTTTGTTTTTGAAGGTCTTTTGTTTTTGAATATTTGTTCACTGTTGCTACTTATTTTCTTCATTATCTTTCTTTTGCATTTTGTCTTGTGTTCTCCATTTGGTTGTCGTGTTTTCTCTTGCCTTATCTCTTCCCTTTTCCCATTTCTTTTCCACGGACATTTTTTCTAATGTTTTCGCAATTGTTTTTGCCCCATTTCTCTTTTCCATTCCTCTCCTCTTCCTTTTCTCTTTCTTTTTCTCTTTCTTCTTCCTCCTCCTCCTCCTCTTCTTCTTCCTTCTCTTCTTCTTCTTCCTCCTCTTCTTCTTCTTCCTCCTCTTCTTCTTCTTCCTCCTCCTCTTCTTCTTCCTCCTCCTCCTCCTCCTCTTTTTCTTCCTCCTCCTCCTCCTCTTTTTTTCCTCCTCCTCCTCCTCCTCCTCCTCCTCTTTTTTTCCTCCTCC
>BOPP01000144.1:930271-984528 GCA_017312745.1 Gryllus bimaculatus
CTTCTTCTTCTTATTATTATTATTATTATTATTATTATTATTATTATTATTATTATTCGAAAGCGAGCTTCTTTTCTCCTTGTGTGTCGCATTCTTTGCTCATGTGGTCCTCTTGTGGTGCGTTGGCGCGCGCAGACAGCGTGGGCGGCGGGGGCGCGCGGGGCGGGGCGACGAAGGAGGCCATCTTCCGCACCTTCAAGGAGGCCGCTATGGACATCGTGCGCGCGGCGCGGGCCTTCGGGGAGGCGCTGGGCGGCGCGTCGGAGGAGGCCGTGCTCGACGACGACCCCGACCGGCCCGACTCGGCGCTCTCCCGCGACGCCGACGCCGACGACGACGCCGACGCCCAGGCCCCCGACAAGGACTGCGGTTGGTTATACAGGGTGGAGCAGGGAAACGGGGAATTGTGAATCATCGTTATTTGACGAATAAATCCGTAAAAAAAATTAATTCACTAACGAAAGCGCATATATTCAACATGAAGTACTGTCGTCGATGGGTTGGTTGTTACGGGCCTGCATTGAATGCTCATCCCGATGTGGGTGCGTGGGCAGCGTTGGCATGTGCAGCAAACGGAAAGGGAGTAATGAAGTAGTAGATAATGATGTCGTACTCGTTTGCGATCAGAGTCATGATCTGGGCTGTCCGGACCGTACCACACCGTCCGATCCATGAGGCACCACGCCGTCCGATACATGCCGTCCGAGCACGGACCGCTCCCGTCCGTCCGTTCCCCTCGCCTCCTTTCACCCTCCACCCAGTCGCTCCCAGGTTGGCCGTCACCTCGGCCTATTACCTGGCCCACCTCTATACAAGCCAGGGCGCCCAACATCCTTGCGCAGTACAGCCTTAAAGATGACCGCGATATGTCGGTCGAAACGTCGGCACCTCACTCATCGACGCGGCGTCACCCGGACAGCCCAGATCACGAAGTCGTAGGTTTCCGCGGCCAGAGTCATGTGCGTGATCTTGGCTGTCCGGGTGACGCCGCGTCAAAGTCCGTTGTTGCCGACGTTTCGACCATCTTGTCGTGGTTTTCTTCAGGGCTGGTATGCTGATATGGTATGGCATACCAGCCCTGAGGAAGACCACGACAAGATGGTCATCTAAATTTGATTTGGTGGTTAGTACTCCAAAATCTGTGACATAAAGCTTGATAGAAAAACAGCAGTAAGTATTCTAATGGATAAAATAGGCAAATATTATACTTACAAGGGGCGTGAGGAATGGAGTGTCGCAGCTGTTGCAGAGTTCTCATTAGTAATGAATAACGGTCAATTGACAGAGTCAAAAATCGTGATTTCAGAGTCATCTGATTGAAATATAATGGACGAAGAATAATTATGAGCTCAAATATATGACATCAATTATTTTCCAGAATCAATAAAAATATAAGAATGTGGCACTGAGAGTCGCTACGCGGTCGCCGGAGATTAAGATACCGATTGGATGACACCGTATCAGCTAACTAAACCTCAACAGACTATAAATAAATAGAAGAATAAAACATCGCCTCCCCTTATTGTGACGAGCTGCAAAGAGAGTGACATTGTTATCCAATCGGGAGCTTCAATAACAAAACTTTAACTCGTAACGAAGCTCGGATAACCACGCACAGGTTTGTATCGGGCATTGCGTGATCGTGTTTTAATTCAGTGTTCAACGTAGGGCATGCATTACGACATTGTAAGCTTGCAGGTCGTTCAGTTACCGATCAATCGAAAATGGAATAAGTACTACTTTTAAAGTGTTTAAATTGAAACGAGGTTTTTATCACTACCATGTCGTATACCACGTCGTATAATAGCGTATATAACTAAGAAATGAATATGAACCGTACGTCAGATACCAGTTTCCTTCGTAAATTATTCGCCTAGAAGGCCACTACTATATAACAAACATTTTCTGTCCCTTAAATATTAAGAGGTGGTAGGAAAGACGAATACTGTCATCACATCGGAAGTTTCTGTACCAAACATTAACCAGTTGGTTAATGACGCTCCCCATTCAATGTCAGTGTTTTACTCCTTTTCTAGCTACCAACCTTGAAGGGAAACGTCTTTTAAATTGGTATATAATGATGTTTGTTCTCGTCAAATTAGGTCAATGGTGAAGGCACACCTCCGCGATAATGGAGAACACCCAGAAACGTTGACTTTCGTTCTTGGTAATGCCAGTGCCAGAGCTAGCATTCTTAGGCAGCTGTCAGACTGAAGCAGAGTTTGGCCAAAATTTCGGTCGACCGACGTCCGATGGACAAAACCAATCAAAACCCGACCTTCGTCAGACAGACGATGTTTTCTAATGCTGTAGGAAAAAGTTCGATCGAGTTCACTACGACCATTTCTGTTTATATCACATATTCGAACAAATGAAGAACGTTGGAAAAAAACGGCCAAACTTTCGACCAAATTTGGCTCCGTTTGATCGCCACCCTCGATGACACTTGTCTCGGCCACCGAGAATGACCCGCAGCGATGGTGTAACGGTTAGCATGTCGGACTGTTATACCCTAGTTGTCGGGTTCAAACCCGTGGGGATTTTGGGCTTCCCCCTTCTTTCGGAGGGGACGTAAAGCCGGCTGTCCCATGTTAGTAGATTTACTTACATGTAAAAGATACTCAAGCCTAAATGACGCCATTGATCTACATTCAAATAGCCTATTTCGTCATTCAACAATCCCTCCTTTCTCCGCCAACTGGTAAAAGGAGCGCAGCGAAATTTGCGTGGTTAGACGGAAGAGCGGGCCTGATGACCCGTGTCTCGCCACGTAAAAAATAAGGCTTCAGATCCATTCCACTCCATTCCATTAAATTTCATTCCATTTCATTCGATTATATTTCATTCCATTTCATTCGAGTCGATTCAATTCGATTCGATTCGATTCGATTCGTTTCGATTCGATTCGATTCGATTCGATTCGATTCGATTCGATTCGATTCGATTCGATTCGATTCGATTCGATTCGGTTCGGTTCGGTTCCATTCCATTCCGTTCCATTCCATTCCTTTCCGTTCCGTTCCGTTCCGTTCCGTTCCATTCCGTTCAATTCAATTCAATTCAATTCAATTCAATTCAATTCAATTCAATTCAATTCAATTCAATTCAATTCAATCTGCACTGAGCGTGTTGGTGTCCGGCTGCAGGTGTCGGTGGTGGCGGCGGCGCCGCACCGGCCCCCGACGGCGACGGCTCCCGCGGCGCCGAAGACGACGCCCTGGACGTCCTCGACCTGTGCGGCGACGACGACGACGACCTCGACGAGGACGGGGACGCCACGCGCGGCCTCCTCATCGGCTGCGACGCCCCCGACGACCCCTCGTGCATCGACGCAGGTGGCGACACACGCACGCGACCCCCCACACGCACACTCATGCGTACAAACCCACTCGTGACATTGAAACCAATAGTGCTTAACTATACGTACGAAATGTCCCCGACAGGACGGTGTATCTCAAAATGTATATCACAGTTTTCTATCTGAATTTTCTCACTGCTTCTCTGCCTGCTGTCTAATCATAAACTATGTGTCTCATCTATTTTACGAGGCGCAATACATAGATAGCTATGTCGATGTTCAATAATGTACTATAATATAACCTTTTTGATTTTAACATACCTTGCAGTTATTTTCAATATTTTGCGCATTTTGGAACTCTGTTGGGCATACTGCGTATTCGTGGAATAGTCCTATTAAATACCACTTGTGCTTTGGAAATGTTCAGATGAATCCCTTTCTCGACTCGGTTTATCGACAATTTCCAAAGCCCTCATGGTATTACCTACGATAACAAACATTTAATAAATAACAATAAAATGGAAAACAATGAATACAAGTTAAACGAATGCCTGATCCAAAACGAAATTATCAAAAGTAAGGAAACGTACCAAACATCCAAACAGGTGCGCGAACAGACGAAAACACTACCGTGCAAACAAATACTCGCATGCACAAAAAAACACGATCACAGGAAAAATAAGCTCGCGAACAAATAACTGCACTCGCATACAAACGCTCCATCAAATTAGTGAATAAACAAACAAACTCACAAGAATGACAAACTCACGAGAAAAAAGTGAACAAATGACGGGAGAAACGCTCATATTAACGAACGAATGAACAAACGTATGTGACAATAATTGTGCGAATGGTGCCAAATAAATGAGAGTTACGTGCGGCGTTTTAAGAAAAAGGTACGCAGAAACTCTGATCGTAAGGCAAAATGATCAAGGGAAGCAGTTGTTTTAGTGAACTCAAATTAAAAAGGTCAGCGCATGGACTTGGCTTTAGTGAGTCAAAAATCGCGCATCCTCTTGTAAGGATGGCTGACCAACTCTCATTCCGGGCGAATAATAAATGTACAGTTTATCAGGCTGACGAGGAAAAGTAAGATGTTAAGGTTATATACGTGGAAGAATTAATCATTATTTCAATTACTCTTTACTCGTAATAAACAGTTCAATTCTCTACACAACACTTAATCACTTGGATGTAATCAATTGAATCGTTTATTTCAGAAACCCGTTAAACACCAAATTCCTCATTTCGAAAATACTGAAAATAAGTCTCCCAATTTTTCCGATCTTAAATTTTTTTTGAATTAAAGGAATTGATAAGTGAATTTTTTTCATATAAATATGCACTAAACGATGTGTCTATCCTCCTGGAACAATAATCCATCGCTAAAGCGTGTTTTGAATTTTGGCGTTTGACGGGATTCTGAAATAAACGATTCAATTATTCTTCTTAGAAAAAATCAAGTTCACAAAATTATTCAAATTCCATCAGGTCATATACAAAATACAAAAGCACAGAAAATGCTTTTGACAATACACACAGTAATATTCTATTTGTAATGTAAAAGATTGGGTATTTTAAATTCTGATTCGGTAATATTTCTGTACAGCCCCCAGTCCGGACATGGAGGATTTTCTGCGGAACCTGTTGCAAGACGTTCGGGAGTTGACCCAACGCGTCGGCAATCGCATCAACTGAGTTGCAGCAGCCTCAAGATAACATTCAATGTTACAACCATTGCTTTAACATGTCCGTTGATATATCAGGGAAATTGTCATGATACTCGTAAAAAGATGCATCGCCAAAAACACAGTTTTTTTATGTTTTTGTTATTACTTTGTTGTTTATTTTATTTAGCTTGTTTGTTCTAATGAGGATGAGGACACTAACTCAAGTTGTAAGTTTTTTTCCTTATTAGAAGTCTATACCACAACGAACAACCCCGGTAATGACGTCGTAAGCTTCCGCGGCCGGAGTCATGTGAATGACCTTGGTTGACCGGGTGACGTCGCGTCGAAGGCTGTGTTGCCGTCGTTTCAAACACCTTCTCTTGGTCTTCCTCAGGGCTGGTCTGACCAATGGTCTAATGGCCGAAACGTCGGCAACACAGCCTTCGACGCGGCGTCACTCGGACAGCAAAGAGCATTAACCCTGGTAATAAATCACCAGAATATGCAAGTAGGAAAGAAAAAAAATTGAGACATTTCTGGATATGTGTTTCATGTATTATACGATTTGCTACATGTTTGAGCAAACTGCCAAAATCCAAATGGCCCGCAATTTCATATTAATACACCCACTACAATATCTGTTGGATCTATCACTTTCTCTTTGCGGCGCCTACGTATTTATCAGATTTATAAAGTATATTAGTGACGTAGCTCTGAAACCAACAGCGTAAGGTTTATGAACGAATCAATAGTGCAATGTTTTAATGGCAGCAGTGTTTTTCTACATCTTAGAGTAGTTTTTAAACATTTCTTGTTTCTTGTACGGTAAGTTCTATTTTTCATTTTCTAGTGCCGATTCTTTAAGTTCCCTTTTTACGTCTAACATATACACAAAACCCAAACTCTATACGGATCTAAGTGTCGAATAACAAGTGACATATATGGCGTCGTTATATGAGAGTTGCCTTTGAATGCTAATTGACAAAAAGCGATTTTTTCGTATATGGCTCATAAGCTTGTAACCTTTAATCTGAACTATTTGTGTAATAAAATATTGAAGTTAGTTGTATTAGCAGTATTATACGTACATTTTATTTTCAGTTACAAGTTTCCTTATTTCATTCTTAGCGCAGGTTTTTAATGTAGGTCATAGTACGAGGGTGTCTGGCACCAACACGAACTCCTTTTCACTGTATAAGATCGTACAACTCTCCAAAGCCAGAGCATGACTCGGTGTTAACACCATATATGTAACTTCGTTGTAATAAATTTCACAACACAGGATTCTTGGCGAAAAGTGATTATCTTCAACAACCTTCAAGACCGACACGTTTATTACATTTACCGTAAACCACTCTGTATAAAAATAAAAAACAAAATTTATTTCAACAAACAAGTTTTCTTATTTCATTTTAGTACATGTCCTTTCATTTAATTTTGCCGTGTCTGACCTAGCTACAACTCCAAACTCTACCAGGTCTTCCTTGTCAGAACAACTAAAGACAAGTGAAACTCCAGTGTCCTGTCCCTGAGGAGCAGCAGGTGTTGGCAGAGGCGCCATGGCGTATTACATTCCTCTCTTTTCGAGAAAACCTCGCGCAAAGTAGGCTGCTGCTGGGCCAGCCTCCCTGCCAGCCGCGACCCGCCCCTCGCTTCGCCAAGTTTCCGCCAAGGCAAACTTCGGACGGCTTCGGGTGGCCGAAGTTGCCGACGAGACCTGAGTGCCGAAAAAAAGAAAAGGGGCCGGGTTTGGAATGGGTGGTCGAGCAGAGAGGTCTGACGGTCAGGGCGTGTGTGGGTGGGGCTGGTGGTGAGGGGACGCAGATCACCCGAGAATACGTGTGGTAGCAGCTGGACGGCTGGTTACACACAATACAAGGGTGTGCAAGCAATGGATATAAAAAGAAGAGAGAGTAAATAAAAAAAACGTTGTTTAAGTTGATTGTTTCGTTTTGAAGGCACTGGGAATATAATCCTTTTATTCCAATTGCTTTCTAAATGGAGATGTCAACTTTTAGGGTAGTGACACAGTCCAAATGGCTCGTATTGTAAATATCGCCATCGCCGTGAGACATATACATCCTAAACGGATCATGAAAGCAAGTTCTAAAATGTTTAAAACTAAATGCTTATATAGCAGAGGTAGCTAAAGAATGATCTCTGATAAGGGCGTCTTCTTTACATGAGATGCTTCGAGTCTTCTAATAAAATCATGCTTAACAAATGAACGAATGTACGGTTATGTCGGTGTGAGAGGCAAACTAATTAGACCACCACGAAGCTAAGATTTTACTAGTTGTACTATATATTACTGCGTATATAACCAATGATTTGTCAGTTAAGGGTGATCCAGAAGTATAATTTAGCTACGTAGCAATTTGACAAAGCATTAGTAAGCAATGCTACCAGATACCTCCAACAAGAACTGAAATAAACATTATTTGAAGATATCCTGAAGAACATAAAATAACTTTATGTGATGTACATTCGTTATGTGATCTACATTCGTTATCTGTAATCTTAAGAGGAAGAGACCAAGAATTGAGAATCATTACTTTAAGTACTGATTGCATTACGTATGACATCGCCTACATCTATTTACTCGTACATCCTGTCTCTTTGTTTCTTCACATTTCTTTCTCTTCTCCGCTCTTTTTTTCACTTCTATAGCACTCTTCCCACTTCCTTGAATCCAATTCTCTTTCCCGTTTTCCGTCTCCCTTTGCCCCTTCTCGATCTTTGTCTCCCTTTTCCATATCTTCTGCTTCTTAGAGTGTTGGGATAAAAATGGAATTTAAGTGTTGGGAATTTAAGAGTAGAGGTTGAAATAAGAGTACAATTAAAATTACCTAAAATTACTAATTAATGAAGGATGCTTTTGGAACTCTTTCTCTGGGAGATGACTAACTGTTTGATTCTCTAAAACGTATCTAAAACATTTGGAATTTTTTCGTAGATGAGCTACTAGAGTCGTTCTCAAAATATCGATAGTGAAGATACTGAACAATCAATGCCAGCTTGCTGAGACATCGCAGATAATGTAAGTTCAATACGCAAACGTATTTTCAGGTTCGAATATAATTAACCAACAACATGTCAGTAAAAATATTTCAAAGAGAATTGGAGAACATTTAAAAGAGAACACTAATTGGAAGAAAAATGACAATTTTCCTTGAGTTTATAAACTCAAGGAAGTCTAGGTCCAGCACATACCAGTTTGAAACGGTAGGTTATATTTGTAGACAATTCGTTGATTCCAGCAAAAGTACGCTCCTAACAGCGAAATAATATAATCCAATGAACATATATTTATCCTCAAGCTGTATTAATCAGTAATTAAGTTCATCTCTAAAATTGTACACGTGCGTTTGATATACATAGTGTGCTGCAAAAATAGACACGAAAAATAAAAATTATAAAGCGACAGGATTAACTAGAAAACATGACAAATTATTAGGACTCTACCTTGTTCATGAGCAGCCATTGTTGTCATTCTTACTCTGCTGTTACCAATTCAACCTGAAACACACAAAAGTATTAATTAGCAGGACTTCCAATGCAAAGAACAAAGGAGGAGCATATGATATAAAAACAGCTTCTGACGAACGTAAGTGAAAAATACGTTAATAATAATAATTTATACAATACAGTAATAATAAAATATGAATTCGGCATTTTAGGTCAAATTAAATCAACATTGGGCTGTTAACGGTGTTTCCAGGTCTGGCCCGGTTTTATATTATTCACGCCCGTGGGTATAGAGAGATATGTACCGAGTACGACGTATTCTCATCATAGTGCATAACGTATTTGGCCAGCCTCAGTTTATTTTTCGTTAAACAGCTATAGAAACAAAGACGATTAGCATTAGAAAGTTAGAGCTTCATTCGAATTAGAACACGGGAGTGCTTCACAGTCAGTAAACATTTTGTTCATGAGCTGCCAGAGGGGAATACTGATGATAATGTTCACAAGAGGTCAGATATAACACTTAAACTGGCGAAAACTATGAAAAAAACAGACGTTGCAAAGACAGACGCTTTCATCATTTACACATCTGGTAATGAAAACATATGACCTACCTTATGATCAGAATATGTTGAAGTGTCTTGTGCTTAAGCACAAAATGCCATTGGTAATTATCTTCCAATGTAGATACCCAAAACATTACGGGAACCTTTGAAGAAATTAGATGTGCTTAAATTCTAAGATATATCTATGCAGAAGAAAACAATTTTGGTTAAGTCAAATATTGCTAAGACATAGGGATAATAGGTTGTTGTTAAAAACTTTTGTCTCCTTTGAGTCAATTCATGAGATACAATTTAATGACAATTACAGAACATAAACCCTTGCACCATAGGGTATCTAGGTGAAATTTCTCCAGTATGGCTGAGATGCGTAACAAATAACAAAGAATATAATTTTTTGTAATTTAAAATAGATACTAAAGACAATTGAAATAAACAGTAGCAATTATAAACAAATTGTATTTGTATACATTTCACATACAATTTTACGCAGAGCATTAGGTTTTTTTTCTTTTTTTACTGCTGATCCATTTGCGCCATCAACTTCGTTTTCTTCTGGGAAAAATATCAGAGAGATATCTATCAAAAACTAATTTTCTAAATTACTGCACAAAGTTTTGAATGAAACTCAATTTCAGCCCCAGACTATGTTATTTGAACGAGAACCTCTCATTAAGATGAAAGATAGATTTCATGCTCTTTGGCTTGGGAAAATTTCTCCCTAAAAGACGAGTGAAAATGAAATTAAAATTCTTCCCGCGAAGATGTTGCTTACAAACAGTAATCGCACTTCAATATAAATATTAAATACTCATAATAGTTATTTACATAAGAAGGGGTTTAAGTACAGCTTTATTCACGAGGGAGATAATTCTCCCTAGTGAATAAAGTTCTCATAAACGGAGGGTGCGTGCTAGTTTTGGGGAAACCATTTTATGTGGTTTTCCTAACAATAAGCAGCATTTTTATTCTGCAAGTCCTTAGTAATAAATAAATGTAATTAAACTTTCATCGAATAATTCAAAATAAACTTTATTCGAATGAATTAGCTTTTGACAAGTTGTTAAATGTGAAGCTGAAAAGTAGTCAAGTTTTCCCCCTCGTAACACGTTCTTTTGGTCAGCAGTTTTTTATCAGTATCGACTGAAAACTTTTATATGTCCTGATGCTACACAGATTGCAAAATGCATCTTTAGAAGTGAACGCATATAAACGTATTTCTCTTCCGTCCCTTTGGTACATGCACTAGGACAAGTTGTTTCAGCACATGCGGTGATCACTCAGATGCATCCTTTGAATTTTAATTGTTTCAAAAACAGATTATTGGGTGTTTCAGGCACAAATATACATTTATCATATTCAATAACATCAAAATTGTGAAACATTATTTGAACGCCAATATTGAACAATAATAAGAACAAGGTTTTACGTTAACAAGTTGTATCTGTTGCCAATGTAGTACAAGCACCGGAATGCAAAATGCTGCGCTGAATACTATTTGATTGAAATTATTCTGGTGACGCCAGCGTATATTCTATTAGTACGAACTGAATGATATGACATCCTAGAACAATAACAGATAGGTTCTCAGAAGGACATTGTTGTTAAAAATTTATATGACTCAGTATCAACGCAAGAACAACTCAGTCATCTGAGAGACCGACCGCGTGTGTCGGAGAATTAACATAAGAGACCAAACTATTTTTGTAGCCCTTAAAACATTTAAAATACTATTTGTGAATTGTTAATCATCGGTGTATGTCTGGGAAAACCATTTTAGCGGAGTACTTTAGTATAATAATAAGGAAATAAACCAAACAAAGCTTAGAACTTTAACGGTAACGAAAGTGACTAATGCACATGGTCACAATGATTATCGAACCATCATCATTTAAAGTTTGTGTAGATAATGAGTACTAGTTTCCATACTATTTATGTACACGCCGGTTGAAAGCATTTTTGTTTCTCTCGTTATTTCATTACAGAAATGGGTTTTTTAATCAGTGAATGTAGTACAAAAAACTGACTTTGCAATTTACCGAGAGTGAAAAAGGGAAACAGTTTAAATATTCATACTCTAGTAATATCTCAGCCGTGAATTAAAAGAAAATGTAAATCCCTATGGTACAAAAACCTTTGCTCTCGCCGAGAACAAGCAAATTATTAATGGTTTTGCAACTTTAATAAGCATAATGCTAAAACAAATAACTTGTTCTAGGTATCTGTAATTGATAATATGTTTTATGAAACCTTTAACTTCACAGCAGAACGTCATCATAACAAAAACAGGGAACATACAGTTACCTGATTCATTCTCTACCTTTGTTCCACACATTACAAAACGTGCGATTAGCGCTAGCCTCGCAATTGGAAGCGCAAACAAACCCTATAGCGGCTCAGTGCTTTTGAAACCGAACATTCCCTGCACGTAGCTCTTTGTCACATAGAGCGCATCGAGGCTAACAAGTTTTCTTCCCCAATTCTTTCCTTCGCTGGCGGTGCTTCGGCGGGCAATACCCGTCCGATCTAATTATTCCCAGCCAAAACGCCCATTGTGGGAACCAATCAGCCCCTAATTGACAAAGCTACGAGCGGCCAGTCTCTGGCAGACTGGAACAACGCGACCACGTATTCAGTGAGAGCGAGAGTTATCTGGAGCAGTGGGCGGCACTCGATGGTTTGCAAAACGCTGAGAGGCCGTGAAGTAAATTTATTCCAAGAGTTATGAAGAATAGTAGTAGAGGAACAAATAGGGAAGGGACATGAAAGGGAATCTTAACAAATTTCAAATAATTTCATATAAATCCCTTCGCAAAATTTTACATGCTACCTGGTTTATATCAAATAAACAAATTCACAGATAACTTAAAAGTTATACTTTCAAATCGTTTATACATAACTTCAACACTAATTTATATAATAAATTATCAACGTCACCTATTTTTCGAAACTTAACGTTAGGTGAAAACTATTTCCCTCATCTACAAATTCGCTCACGTTTTTTAAAAGAGTTTCTCAATCGTCGTAAATTAAAACTTGTTTTATTTCTATTTACGACTTTTATAATTATTTCTCAATTGCGTAATTAAAGTTAGTGATAACACATTAATTAAATTATCGGTAACTATTTAACCGTAAATTAGTAAACGCTGGCATCTTCTCTTTACGTTGTGTACTATTATATTCAACATTGCAATTCAACAGGTAGCAAATAAATATTTTAAAAAAGAGTTATAAAGGAGAAGGAGGCGTGTAAGACCGCCAATTATTTTTATTTTTTATAAGCTACATTTATTTAGAAGGCTGAAAAGTTATTAACTTTTTGTGTTATTTTTTATCAAAATATAATATAGTTTATTGCAATATTTTGTTATAATTTAACTTATTGCGGCGGCTTTGACTGTAGATTCAAAAAGGAGTTATTTATTCAAAAATTAAACATTTAGAATACATTGATAAAATATTTGTAGTGCGTAAGTGACTGAAAATTACATTGTAATATATTACTACGTTATGAAATTATTTAGGCCTTTATTGGACATAAAAATTGTAAGTGATTAAGGACAAATATAAAAGTGAGAAATTAGTACATATTTATTAATGTTCAGAGCTATATATTAAATACCTAGGTATGTTTTTACTTTAAATGAATGTACATATTAGCTACTCCACGGCAAATCGCACAAAAAAGACCAAAATTTGACGTTCATATTTTTAGTTTTTTCTATTATTTTTATTAATTAAATGGGTCAAATAGTTTAATATATTCATTTTTTAAATTTAATATTTTTGTAAATATTGCATTTTGCTATTTTGAAATTTGCTGAAAATGACGCGCATAACTATGTTCTAAGTTTCACAAACTTAAAAACACTTATAGAAATTCAGTTTCAAGTTTCATTCGAAACTTCGCATTAGAGTCTGATTGATAACTCCAGAAAAAACCCAAAGAGAGATATTATTATCTTTAAAAATTATGAATTATTTTACGAACAAATGTGTAGTAGATTGCTGTAACAGGTGCGTTTCTAGTATTACTGGCGACAGTTCACATGAATGATACATTAATTTAAGAACTGCAGAAAGTCTAGAAGTGCTGCAACTTCACGATTATATTTGGTTATGCAATAACAGATCCTTGACTCACGTTTGTTATACTCGCTTACAGTTTGTACCAAGGAAAGTTTCACTATAGTTTTAGTTAGTGACAAAGAAGTGAAATATTGTATTTTTTAAGTTCCAGATCTTGGCTGTAAATTTTGATACCTAGACTTTAAATGTTTACTCTGACCTCTGAGTGCATCTAAAGAACAAAAAAATAAACAAAATATTAGAAATACGTATTTCTGCTCAATCAAATAGTTTCTTTAGCGTTGAAACCCGGTTGTAGACTGGCTCGATAGGCAAGTCTTTAACCTCCTCAAATGCCATCACATAGTCCTTTACCATGTGACGTCTCAAAAAATGGCATTCTGCACAGACTCCAAAATCTTAATTGTGGCAAATATTTTCTTTAGTTTTATTTTTGTATTGTGCACTTTCATCATGAGAGAAGCAAATAATTTTCCGGCATGAATCACAAAGTCGCAAATTTAATTATTCCTGCAAATAAAGTTTGGCTAGTAAATGGCGGTTTATGCGACTTAAAGATTTTCTCTTCTTAAACTCGTGATCAGAATGATGAAAAAGGATTGGAACATGTATCTTGCCGGTGACCGCCACTTTTATTGCACAGTGAACAGACGATTCACATAACAAATTATAGAACTCTTTACTTTACAAGATGTGTATTGCGTCTGATGAAATTTTACTCATGACAAATGGTCTGTTGTATTTTACGAGCAATGTTAGGAGGACCATCCCTAACCCCATCCCTAGAACGCAGGGGCCCAGCAGAAAAAAATCGTTTCTCTGTCACGAGGAAAACCAGTAATTGAATTCGTTTCGTTGTCACCCATCCCTTCTGGGGGTAGAGTGAACATGTGAAATATTAATATTTCTTGAAACCCTAAACAGGTGGACGGGCATTATTTTTTATAGTTTTTCAGAACTTGAATCAAAGTCCGGCCAAACACAATTCGTTAGTGCGTAAGAAGGGTGGGGTAGCGCGCCCACACACTTACAATTGCATTTTTAGAGCTGCACGCGTGCATTGCTCACTTTATTTCTTGTTGTATTTGATATAAAATTGAACAAGAAGTTGGCCTATATTTTTTTCAAATTTTTATGTGTCATTTTTTATGTCCAAATTTCAGAAAAAAATATTATGTGTTTTAAAAATAGTCGTGTCAACTCTTGTGCGATATGACGTATAATGACCCATATATTATTAGTTATGTCAGTTTCTTATTTTATAAAAATAGTCGTCCATAAACTTAAATATTAATCGTTAATCGTCCCGGAATCCCCCCACCCCCTACAGCATCGTTATGCACAGAGATTTTAAGAGCTACTCAGCGCTTCAGTCTGAAGGATGGTGGGTTCGAGTCTCGCCTTGAGCATGGTTATTTGTCTGCTGACCCCCAATTACAGAAGCCTGCAAGGGTGTTGGTGTCTAGTGTGTGGTCGAATATGCGTTCCATCGACACGGGCTAACTGGGTGTCGACAGCTGGATAAAAGCCCTAGAAAACAAAATAGTCATCCATAAAATTACATTAATCTTTGGACCCCATGTGCCCCTATTGCATATTGGTAATGCAAGGGGTTTTTATAGATTCATTTATCTTTTACCTAATATCTTTACTATAATCTTTTAAAGACTCTTATATAATCTAAACTAATCGAATTCATTTATTAACGTTTTCAACAAAAGAAGCTGTTTTATTTGTACAATAAAACAAGAGTATGACTTTGTAAGATGATGCTACAAAATGTATGTACGTTCCGTTTGTATTTATTTGGCGCTACAGACCGTGAACAGGCTCAGACCTACCAGATACTACAAAATACTACCTGTGCTGTGCGGGTTGCGTTGTACAGAAACGGTTGGAAGTATCTTCTTTTTAAACGAAAACTCTAGGTATTTTCCATATGAAGTTTGAGTTTAGCATTCAATTAAAGTTAGTATTTATATCTTGAAATGAAAGGTAATTTTTCTGTAGAGATATAGGACGGTAATATCATTGAGGCACATTTTTATATCTTTCAAAAAATAATTCAAGCTGAGAACATCAAGTTTCCTTTCAAATTATCATGTTCATGAAAATTTCAAGCGTCGCTCATTTATGTTGGTACGCGTTTTTACAGAATTATACCTATGATTACAAGATATCCTTATTTGACCTTTTGGTGTCACGAATGGCGTCGTTTTAATGTCGTTAATTCGCAATATTTAACCTCCATAATCCTTATTTTAATTTTAATATTCCTTTTCCATTCGCAGTTAAATCCTGTGTTTTTGCTCGTAATTAGATTTTAATGGTATTATCACTTTATTTGCTCTATTTGTCCCTCGTCATTTGTTTTACTTCGTCCTTTCAACATTTCTTGAACTAATTTTAATAACATATTTCTTTGCTTCTAAATCTTTGATGCAATTTTATTTTATTGAATAATTCGTTGTTTTTGAAAATTTTTTCCACACAATAAATTTAGAATTGTACTATAATCTGTAAATTAGTAATTTATCACTGCGTCTCCCTCATGCGTACTTTATTATTTACTATTTTGTAAACAAAATTGGTGTTCCAATTCATACTTTGTACACAATAAAGTTACCATGATATTGCTAAACGTCACACACAGTGTGAAAAAGAGAAGCATATCGTTTCTACAAGAATAATATTGTCCTCACAGAATGCGGGCTAATTTGAACACTCTTTAATATCGTCGCAGACGGACGTTGCTAGAAGTGTCGACAAGGTCCACGTCAGGATGTGGCTGCGGGGCGGACGATGTCTGCGACGACAGTGGCGTCGCGAGACGGCGGAGGCGACAATTAGGCCAGCGACTGCAGGGACGCGGTACAGGGCGACAGGGGCGCGGCGGAGGGGAAGGAAGAGGTTACGGGCGGGAAGTGCGGTGAGTGGGCGCTTGTGAATGTCACAGCCCTCCGGTGCACTTCCTGTCCAGTGGAGGTCGTCTTAATTGTTTGGTCGCGCTTTGTAGACCTTCATTCTCTGAAGTTTTTCTTTGTGATCGTAATGATCAAAGAGTATTTAAAAATCAATGTTTGTTCGCATTATTTGCATTTTCATTCGATCGCGATATAACTCAGTCAACTTATTTTTTGCACTTGCGTGAACAATATAGGCTTTGTGCAATGGGAATGCGTGTATGTCTGTCGCACATAGACTCGCTTTGATGACGATAGTACCCCTGAACAGACGTTCTACGCAACCCGCCGCACCCACCATTCTGCCCCTGCGATTGTGAAATATGGGTGGCAAATATTAGTTGAGCGTTATATTGGACAAATAAATAAAATTTATCCACAGCAGTGTCATAGCGAATGCATACTCAAACTTGAGGGAAAACGTTTTAACGATACTTGACAAGCCAGACATAATGTACATTCACTATACAGAAAATAGAAAACCCAAAAAACATTATTCCATGTCTTCCAATATTAAGCCTCTAAGAAAAATAAAATAAGAGAAATTTACATATTATGAAACAATGCAAGCACTATTCGATGTGAACCCAGTGTTCAATATCTTTCTGGTAATGCAATTGAAGTGTTTTACATTTCCTGAGATCTGTACATGTACGTTGTAGGGAACTACGATAACAAATCCTTCGATCTCTCTTAATATAAAAATACAGTACAGCACGTGTAATTATAGTACTGAAATTATTTAGTGAAATAACAGATTTGTCAGACGATTACAAGATATTGAATTCAAATACACTCACAATTAATGAATTTAGAAAAATTCTTTCAACATAAGTAAACTTTCTATAGCTTATCTTACAACAACCTTACTCATAAATTTCTCACGTTTTCTGGAAAAAGAAATGTCGAATTTTCTACGAATAGAACGCATGCAATAAAATATTGAACAAATGACGGTGGATAAACATTCAATATATTAATTTTATGTATATATTCTGTACTTTTGGTCGATAGACTGCCTTTGCTACTATTTAACAGTGTTTTTCATTTCTAGCTCCAGTTAAATTCACATGATTGGGGAGGAGAACAACATGTGACAAACATGACGTTTCTTTACACTGTAACTAGCAAGATCCACCTAACTAAGACTTTTTTCGTCGCACAGCTTCAGAAACTAGAAAGATTTTAAAGGAATGATCCAACCCTGCTTTTGCCTCGACCTGGAATCGAATCCTGGACAACACCGCAGAAAGCTAGTAAGCTTCCTTTGAGCCATCGCAGAGACGATATTAATTTTATGGTTTTATTGAATATGTATTGACAGAATTCTGAGTACTGAAATGAGAATACTTTTTTTCTATCTTTATTATGATCATGAGTGTATGTGATTGACCTGTTACTGACAAGAATATGATAAATCGTGCAGTATCGTATAACAACAGTCTCCTCCATATTACGGTTAAATCCTCCATAATGTCGGTTAAAGTTTCTACACATGATTGTTAATGCAATTCTAAAAGATCAGCTTGATGCACTAACAAAATGATTAAAACTTCAAATAAGTAAGAAAATCATTTGTAATTAATATTGACTGATTCATCAAAGTCCAAATAGTAATTATCCTCAATGCGATTTTCAGTGAATTTCACATAAAAACGCGATCGCATAAACACTTTTACTATCTACAAACCTGTACTAGCAGACCAGATAATACACTTAAAGCGAGATAGGCCATTTCCGGGACACAAAATACCTGTCGGCTACTTGGCTGGGCGTGACGGCCGGCCAGCGTGGGCGGGGAACGAGTAACTTCCACACCGGCCACCGGAAGCGCTAATGGCGCGCACGCTCCCTGGCGGCGGACGCGCCAATTAACGCCTCCCTGGGGCCTGCACCTAAAGCGGCTGTCACAGGTTGGGGATTTCCACGCTGTGGGCGGACGAATTCTACTGGCTCGCCCTGCAAGACCTACACACCAATGGACCTGCACCCTCTTTTTCACTACTCTAGACAACTAATAAAAACTTCCCAAAATTCCGTAAAAATCCTAAATCAAAATTATACTTTTAAAACAATATCCTTTTAATCTAATCAACAGCATTGCATTTTCATTGATGCGTTAATATTTTTTGAATTCGTAGCTCGATATCGGAAATCGGAACTCCATAACAACGACCACTTACTATGTATTACAACTTTATAAACCATTTTATTTTTCATTGATGCGTTGATCTCTTTAATTTCCTTCGTTAAGGAACCCGATATACTCCACAAAACGTTTCCTGGTTCAAGAGGATCGTGATTATGAGGGAACTAAGGATACAGATGAATGACGCTATGATCATTTATTAAAGGTAATATGAGAGGGAACATGTAGAAAGAAGTAAACCAAGATACTACAAAGTATCAAATTAAGCTCTAACGAGTCAAATATAATTAGTTAGTAAACAAGTAAATCTGAATCTTTAAAAAGGGATGGAAAATAAACATCATGTACGTTTCACCGGCGTGTATATACCACTGGCGTTTTGATGTCAGTCGATCATTAAAAACTCTTATACTTCATAAATAACTCTTACCTTTCGACACTCTCCATATGAAAAATATTTTATTTCTTATATTAGTTCCCTGCGTTTTTATACTCTGTTAATGAGCTTCGGAAGTATGGACGAATTCCTTGAATACGAAAAGTTATGACTTTTAAAAAAGAGTTCATTTCTTCTTCATTAGATGTAATTTGCTTGTATTCGATTTGGTATAAAGTGACAGCAAAGGATTTTGAATGAAAATTCACTGTTGTGATTGATTGACTGATTTCTTTTTACGAATTTTAAAAAAGGCGTTTTTTAGTAGTGACTTTGGAGAATATAAAAATATTTTTATGGGTTACTAATTCATTACCGTGTTAAGGGGCTTGAAAGGAAATACCCCTAGCCTTGCGGGTCTTTCGGATTCTTTACACCTGAGGGGGCCTTTTCAAAACTTCATGCCTACTCAGATATCAACACAACTTTTTTATATGAATTCAATTCATTGAAGTAAAGAAGTATGGAAATACAGTAAATAAATGATATGAAACTGAAATGCAGATTAAAGCTCTATATAAACAGTTTCTTGAATTAATATTCAAAAAGCAATTTTGAAATAGTAAATTTCAAGTTCACATGAGTCACTCTTATTTCACTGTTATTGATTGCTTCTACTTTTGTGGACACAGATTCTTCTCAAGTGATATTATTATTTCTTGTAACATGTAGATGGCACATCGGCTAACAAATTCTCGAATTGTTATATTTTGATAACATTGATTTACATATTAGCTTTCGCTTTCAGCAGTAGACGCAAATAACCTAGAAGAACAGTTTCATGAACGTAATTTACACTTATTTCCTCTCTAATTCGCGAATACAGAATACTCACTTATTTATCGAGATTTAAAAAAAAATGTCCGTAGCTTTGATGGCTTGTTCGAAAATTTTCACGGGATCTCCGCCGTATTCTATCATTGTGTACGAACAAATCATAGAAGACGTATATACCCACCTCTACTCTTTGCAATACATCTGTACAATGCGGAGTATCAACAGTACATAGATATGCACTTCTTTTTATCTGACGCCGTATTGATACCTGACAATTCACTTTTGATGGATGCACTTTTGATGGACGAAATATTCTTTTCCACTTTTCATTCGGTTCAGCAACAAACTTGTAAACCATAAAGTTTTGTACGTACCACAAGCGTTACTTGATGTTTTTGCCTCTAAGGCAACTTCCAAACCTGGGGCCAGAGGCCGTCCGGTTTGGAAGTCACCCTTGAAGCAAAAATATTACTTAACGCCCTAGATAGTTCGCAGAGCTCAGACTGCTGATTTATATTCACGGTTAACATTTGTATTTAGCCGTTTTATGTCCCGTAAAGGGCAATTAGCCTAGGTGGCGTTAGATCCCAGGGGTTCCTAGTCGGTCACCCAATCAGGAAACCGAGATATCTCAAATTCGCTTAACCTTCGTGACTTCAGGCAGTTAACGAATTCGCCCAGCGACGCCTGTTTTGCGTTCGTGGCTTTTCAGTAGAACAACCGATGCATTCGCCTGGATTGCCGGCACGGGGATTGAACCGCTGCCTCCCGAAAACGAAGCCAGCACGCTACGCTCACTTTGGTCCTCGGTTAGTAACACACTAGAACTTTGGAGTCAACGCACAGGCTAAAAATAGAAAATGTTTCCTGACGATCGGTGTCCTAACGCGCGCACACGTAACGGTTACAGGCCAAATAACACGCAAGTCAGTGAATTAACAGTACTTAATTAACTGTTAAGAGCTTAATCAAATTATAAAAAAGAAAAATATTTATTTTAACAAAACAGTGATATATATTGAATTCGTTTAAATTTTATTGAGTATTTTTTAAAAAAAAGACTTAATGTGCTTGTAACAAATAATTTACTTCAGCTTCCGGGTTAATGACCCCCATCTCGATTAGGCGTTTGTCGCGTTTTCCTGATCCATTGATCAAATGCTGAAATGGCCCTTGTTTTGCTTCTGGACGTAAATGTAGCTTCACTATGAGCAAGTTTTGTTGAACTCCCCTTTTGCTTGTTATGGTAAGAGTAGAGGTAAGGGTGAGTTGCTATTTTATTAGCAATGCTGGCAAATCATACCTGCAATTCGTTTACCGTCGCACATAAGCTTTCTATAATTCTGAAAAAAGTTTCTATTTGTTAAAAATAATGCTAATCTCGAGCTTTTTTAAAATTTATTTTTATTTTTTCACTTTAACTTTTATTCATTTTTCAATAATTTATAGTTAAAATGACTGGAGGGGAGTCCGGAACTCAAGAAAACTTGCGCACATACAATTTTCTCGCCCATACATCACTTACAGTTTTTACTGTTTTTTACTAAATAAATCTAAATGAAATTTTTGCTTCATACAAATTTAATATTAAATTTATTTAAACAATGTTGGAGAGCACAAGACCTTGAAGCTTTCACAATTAGTAAGTTAATAAATTAATCTAAAAAATCTTTGAATATCTTCAAATCTTACAAAGCATATTGGAACTATTTAAAAAATATCATATATCTCTCTGAGAGAAAGGTTGAGAGAAGTAATATTTCATATTTTTTGCACCCCAGAAGAAAATAGATAACTAAATAAACATATTATTGAGGTCCCATTCGGACATCTACGTTGTGTAATTCGCCAAATATTCGGAACGAAAAAAACTCAACATATTGTCAGATGGCGAACTGTAGGAATTTCATTTAAAGCGTTTTATTAAATGTGGCAACAAAAGAAACTATTAAAATGCTACCTTGTCGACAACGAACAAAACGAGGCATTTTTTTCTGTTGTATAGAATAATACTCGTACGATGCATAGATATTCAATTCATTTTTGTCAAACAGTGAGAAAGGGCAGGCTGTTATTGCGATGTCAAACGAGTTTGCAGGACAAGTTAACTTCAGGGAATACCGTTTACCCTCGGATGTGAGTGTTGACATTGATTGTTACGCTTGTTATTGGAGACGCAGTTTGGCTCCCATGGGGTTAGCACATTATTATTACCACAATGACGACCCATACAAACTGACACAAGTTGAAAACAAAATGTAATATCCACAGCAACGACCGATATACGTGATTTTTCGTGAAAATACGCAAAGCATGAAGGGCAAGAAAACCTCAAAACATTTTAAAGAAGAGGTTCATGTTTACGTGAAAGTTTCTCGATTTAGAATGTGATCAGGCAAAACTGAAATGGCTCCTATTCCGAACACTATAGCAAAACCGCCATAAATGAATTTTTCAATTCGATTAATGTAAATTACGATATAGTTAAAAACAATCGTTTGTATTTCACTTAACTACACTGCCCGGAAGAAAAAAATATTAATATTATTTTCTTAGGACCCACAAGAAGTACAGATCCTGAAAGCCGAATCGAAATATAATTAGCGGAGCTATAACTCGTACATACAAATGCTTCCTAGCATTATTTCTAACTTTTAAATCTTCGAGAGTTCGTTTTAGAGAGTACATTGCAAATGAGTCCTGCGCCTTTTTGAAACTGACTTTGCTGTATCTGTGAAAAAAAGTTGAAGAAAAAAAGAATTGCAGCTAATTTTGAGAGAAGGTTTCTTTTTTCAGGAAAAAAGTATTCAAAAACTGTTCGTTTAAAAAAATGTCCGACATTTTCTAAGACTTTTTAACAGATTTTAATGAAGGCAAACATTTCTGTTTATAATATTCTACTTTTGCAAGGACTTTTTCCAATTTTCGAAATTACAGTGTTTGCTGAAAATGAATCCAACGCCATTTTTTTTATTATTCCGTATACGTACGTATACACGGAGTAATATAAGTAGCAATGAGAAAGTTATATAATGGGGAGGAAAATCGATTTCGAGATTTCAACAGAAATACACATTTCGGTCTCCCGAAAGTGTGCGTCCGTCTGTCACACCGTCCATCTGTCCATGGGTCTGTCCCTCCAAAAGTATTTCCTTCCGTGTGCCCGACCGCGTGTCTGTTCATCCATCTATCTGTCCGTCTGACTACCGAATTTTTACAAAACTTGGTATTCCCCTCTCGAACTGGCTAACATCGCGGCCCTTGAATTTGAACGGATATTTAAGTTTACAGAGGACCTTCCATAATCCTTCAAGAACATTTAATTTTTTAATACAAATTACTTGAAATGTTTGGTATTTTTTTCGAATAGAGGAAAGTAAACTTATAAAAATGGGTCAAATCCGGTTATTGTTGAATTCACTGAATTTTCTAAAATTGAAAATGTTAATATTGTTAAAAAATTAATATGAAAGCCCATGAAATTTCTTGAAACCCCAACACTTTTCTGTGAAAAGGACCGCAAATTGAGCAATTTCAAAACGCTAAATCGATATTCTTTCAAGAACTGCTCTAAATTTTTCAATTAAAATTTGCGAATTGGATAAATGACATGTTTTTGTCTTTTATAATGTTCTTAGCCATATTTAAGTTATATAAACAGGTATCTGAAGAACTGTGAAAATGTGAAAAAACTTCTTTAGGCGCCGATAGGAAGAAGCTGGGAAGAAAGATGGTGGGGCAACATTGAAACGTTAGCCCTTACTATAGTGATCGGAAAACTAACTAGTGCGAGTAAGTCTATGCCATTGTGTAGCACCACTACTTGTTCCTCAAAATTTCACAGCGTTTGCAGTGTTCTCTAGAGGGGAAATAGTGTTAACGGGGCCCAATGTTAGTTCAAATAGGCTTTTCAGTTTGCTTTATGCTTTCCTCTAGTCTTTTCCTTCATCCTCCGTTCCGACTGCATTTGCTTTGACACGCGTCAGAAATTTGTCTCTTCGTTTCCTAACGGTTTATTGATTGAATACATCTCCGATTTCAGATATTTTGTTAATAAAAATAAGTAATGCGGTAATTGATTTCCTTGTGCTGCTAAATTGAAATACACAATAGACATGAAGTGAAGGCAGTAGTATGGCAGACCACGAGTGGACGCAAAAAGTATCACTAGCTCGTTTTTTAAGGACAGATGGATGAACGGAAATACATCCAGACGGAATGACGGACAGATGGAAAATCAGACAAACGGGCAGTAAGACGGACGGACGAAGATGGATGAAGGGACAGACGGACAGATGGACGGACAGATGGATGGACAGAAGGACGGACCGAAGGACGGACAGATGGACGGACAGATGGACGGACAGATGGTCGGACAGATGGACGGACAGATGGACGGACAGATGGACGGACAGATGGACGGACAGATGAACGGACAGATGAACGGACAGGTGAACGGACAGGTGAACGGACAGATGAACTCACTGATGAACGCACAGACGTACTCACGAACGGACTTACAGGTGTTTGGCGTAAAACAAGTTTTGTGAATCAAGAATCCAGAAAATGCAGGTTTGTGACTACATAATGTGTAAAAGGAAATAATTTACTACATATAAAAAAAACAAAAATTATCCACTCTCTCTGAAATCAGAAATCATTACAATACAAATATTTTTCTGCCGAAAAATCACCATCGCTGCAAAATTGCAAAACATTTTCTATTATACGTATGACGTTAACGAGAATGTGAAAAACAGTGTACCCTTACGATCTATCAATTTTAAATTTTGGTTACTCAAATTATTTATATATGATTCCTATTATTAATTTTTATATAAATATCTTCCAGGGTCTGAATGTTATGGGATAATGAATTTAATTGATATTCACCTGGAAGAAAAATCAACGAAGCAATACATGTTTGTAAAAATTACAATGACATGTGTTACATAAAACAACAAATGTTACATAAAACGCATTACGTAAACGTTTTGTATGTAGACGTGATATAAAAAGGAATGTATCTTTCCCTCTTAGGGGGCGGTTTCTGTCTGAATTTTGTGAAACTTGATTTACGCTCAGTACTGTCAGTTACCGTCGTGCATAGTTCACATTTACATCTCTACAGGAGCGGAGAAGACAGATAACGCGTAAAATGTGAGAGATTTTTCTTCTCCGGGTTGTCTCCGGGATGACATCCTAGATATGATGCAAAGGAAACAATCGTTTTATAGCGGAGATTGATGTCATGGGATTAGGCCAAAGAAATCAAACCAATAAGTTTGCTAACTTTTCAGAATGGTTTGTTCGATCATCAGGGCTAGAAATAAAAATGAAATCAACAACACTAGTGCCCAAATAATGTCTACTTGACTGCTGAGGGTGAGGTAGAGCGATGCTACAACTTTCTCGGGCGGTAGACCCGTGGTCGGGGCGTTCTTGCATCATATCACAAAATTAGCAAGAAACAAATCACAGTAAAAGCACACAACAGTAAAAGACTCAGAACCGCACACACGACACATAACCTAAGAAGTAATGGAGCTCTTCAATTTACAGTTGCTTTGCGCTGTATGATTTCATATTTTCTTAATAAGTATCGGCCACTCTGTAGTGACATCATCACAATTTGAAGCCTGTAATTGGATAATGGAACTCTCTCTCCCCTATCAGCCGCTATCTGTCGAGTAGACAGAAATGTTATTAGGACCATATAAAATCACAATTATACAATGATTATATATACTGCACATAAATGATAAAGAACCAATACAAACCTTATTTTTCCAAAGACATGAAATAATTTGTAACCTCTTAGAGACATGAATAGCACCACACCCAAGCACATACAAGTACACAAGAAGTAGTTACAGGACGATAGTCCATTCCACTCAGATTCACCGCAGGTCACGGTATCATAGCAAATGATAGGAAAATTTGGAAGCAATGGAAATACGCTAACAAGACCTCGTGTTGCAGTTTAGCAACCAATCTAAATTAACTCGATATGAGGAAGTGCTATTACCATTCACAAAATTATTTACATTAATTATACAATATGATAAAGAACTATAACGTAGATCATATCATACTGTATAACCAATATCATATTGGGTCATGGTTCAACGTTTAAAATACTTTGACCAAATCACTTTATCTCATCCTCCACCTTTGAACTACATGAATCTGACTACGTTTCTTTAAAAAAGGGATCATATTTACCATGGAAAGAGTGGAATAAAAAGAACGACTTTTGTATAACCTCATCCTCCCACCCCCTCCACTAGTTCACGTTATAAGAACATGTCAAAATATCTTTAAATTGAGATCAGCGTCAAAAGGTTTCACTAGTTCCAATTTGTTTCCTTCAATAGTAAAATATTTTTCTTCATTCCATTTCCAAATATACTGTAATATGCTTTATGGAAGTAAATGAATTAACGCTGCATCAAATTAAACATGTCTATTAATTTCTCTTTTAAAAAGCGTAATCCCTGAAGTAACACTCCCTTCACTGTTAGAAACAAAATCCAATTTAAGAACAACACAAAGGCAATTTTCAACAACAAAGGTAAGCTAAGCTGTCTGTTGGAAACCAGATCATTCATTATAACGAAAAATGTCAGAAATTTTGCTTACACAGAAAAATTCAGGCCTCGCATTCGCAACACGAATATCACAGAGATAGGAACTAAAAACCAAGGGAAAGACAAAGTGGCTTAGAGAATAACTTCTTTATATTTAGTTCTGCGCAATTAGTATTCTGTTTGTTTCACATTCCCACATCGACCAAAAACAAGACTCAGAAAATTGTGTAGTAACAATCTAAACAAATTGGCTTTTATTAAATTTTGTTTACCCACATTATTAAAGTGTCTACATTATTTTTTTACAAATTGCAGTTTTCATATGCAACCCCAAAAAATTGTCAATTATTAAAACAATGGAATAAATAATATTCCATCTTTACTTGTAAGAAAAGGTATTGTACAGCCGGATGTGGGCAATTTTTGGCAAAAAAAAACTCTTATTGTTGGACCCTAGTAATGAAAAAGTGGATAAATATTCCCCCTATGTGTAGTAAATTACTTCGACTGAGACATTTTGTTACACCAAGGACCACAATCTGTTGTGTGGTTATTGCTACTAGCGATATACTATTAACGATAAACCATATGTCTTTTTTTTTAGAATTCTGGCGAATCTTTAGAAAATTGCAGCAGTTATTGCATTATTCTGTGTGAAAAATCAGCAATGTTAAAACAATTATTATCTCAAAAACCTCTGTATATTTTTTCTTTGTTTTCCTAATAGAGAACCATGAAGAGGTAAACAAAATTGTACTGGTCCAATATTCGGGAAAATCTCCGTAATAGTGAAAATCGCCTCAAATTAACATTGCAGAAGTATGATACTGATGACAGAAATGATTGTTAAATAAAATCTGTTCTAAAAATTCAGAGTTTTAAAGACGTTCCAGAACAATATTTTTAAATTTATGAGTAGTTTAGACGTAACTTTACCTATTTTTTGAGTTGCAAATTGGAATTTCCCGCACTTTTTTGCTAACTTTGTTAGGCTGCAATGCAACAATGGGTAAGCATTGTAACGCTCAGTCACGGGGCACCGCGCCAGCCGGGACAAGCTCTATGCTCGTAGCATGTGTGCTTGTGTAGTGCATGTTAGTTCAAGTGTGTGTAAGTAAGGGATAAGGATAGGATTAGAAAGGGGAAGAAAAGATCGGCCAGTGACCCGTTTGTTAGGGTACTGCTCTAGCATTTGTCTGATGTTGATCTGCGCAACCACGGAAAACTACCAATCAGAGCAGCCGGTTGATACAATCCCCCCCCCCAGACAGTGATTGAATTAGACGTTGCTGACAAGCTAATGTGGCAAACCCTGCCACCGTCGGGACTCGAACCCACGGACCTCCAGGTCCCAAGCACCAAAGTGACATCAGTTGAAGCGCTCAGCCACATTTTTCGGTAAACTTAACTCGCATGGAGAATCAACTCCGGAACGGTGGCTTTGCGCAGAGGAATGCAGCAGAAACGGCACCTGATACAAGCGGCCATGGACGAGTTTTTGCGGCACGTGGCACACAGAGGCGAACTGGGCTTCGCCGAGCATCTCCCCCCACACGTTATTTTTCGCGTCGGTGCGTCGGCTACGGATGGAGTTAGTGGCTTTGCGGCACTGAAAAAAAAAAAGCTGCGCACGACTCTAATTTTCTGCTCCACTAGGCAAAACGTCACGCAGGTGTGCAAAAATTATGGCTCCCGCCCGCAGGAGTTTGGGTGAATTATGAACTGTCGGATAACATGGGTGTTTGAGTAGTGGGAGATTAAATTCCGGAGGGGGATGAAGGAGAGAACAAGGGGATGGGAAGGTGTGAACATGGGATTCGACCAATACTAAGGGAGAAACATGCATGCTGTGGTGTTTCTGCTGAACAAATGACGTGAACAAAACGTCGAGTTGGATGTACTTGTATTTGGAAGTGGAATGCAGATATTTAGTAAACAGTGAAATACTAAGGAAGATATACACGTTGCTTCAGATGAAGAGTTGAAAAAGAGGGTCCCATTTTACAATCATAGGGAGGGACTAAAAATGCATCAAATATTTTACGCAGTACATTAGATTTATGCACCGAAACCCTTTACCACATGTTCTTTCTCTACTAACTATGAGATACTGCTATAACTCCTAAAGGGTTCACGATAAAGAAATGCCGTTTTCGCTCCACAGTGCGCTGTAAATATATTGTTACTGTAAATATATTGTTTGAAATATTTTTAGTTTCTGAGAAATTTAAACATCTTTAATTTTTTTAAATAAAACCGTGTATTTTTCTAACTGGCTATAAATAGATCTTACAAATATCAATGCAATGATGTAAATTTTATGTTGCTATGATGATATGTTCATGATCTTGGCTGTCCGGGTGACGCAACACGCCGGCAACACAGCCTTCAACGCGGCGTCACCCGGACTGCCAAAGTCATGCACATGACTCTGGCTGCGGAAGCCTACGACTTCATGATGATATGTATTTGATTCATGTGATTGTATTTGATAGTATTTTGGGTATAAAATTATACTTTCTGACATGATATGTAAAATTAAACGTACAATAATGCCTGAAACAGCTCTTCTCGCAGCACGTGTGTCCGGCGCGCCGGGCAGTTCGAGCTTAACATCCATTCGTCAATATCCAACGGCGCCGTTCTCGTACAAACGTAAAACACACACGTAAAAACTCACATATTTCGTACATCACAATAATGCCCGAAACAGCCCTTGCAACTCTTGTCCTTGGAGAAGATGGCTCTCCTTGGACGATGACCTTGCTTCCCCCTCTCTGGCACAATAAACAGATGAAGGCAAAAGCCCGAAGCGAACCCTGATGAAAACATTCCAAACACATCTTCACTGGCGCGAAGTAGAAACAATTTTCTTTTGAAGACGAGAACTTCTTTCGGTTGTTTTCTCCAAAAATCTAAAGAAATGACCGAAGTAGATAAAGATCTATCACAAGAGATGTCTCGAACTCCTGAGAAAGTTAGAACGCAAATTATTGAGTAAGTTACGAATATATGACTGATTCTCCGGCGATTGGCATTTCTACATAAAATCTAGTGGCCGATTTTGTAACTAATGCCACCACTCTTACCAGCATTTCTTCAATCCATCGTTCAAGAATAGTTGCGCGAGTAATACTCTTACTACTAAGGGGCCGCGAACGCCACCCTCCCAACACTGGCCCTCAGAACCTCCACCATCTTCTTACAACACGTGTGTCCGTCGCGCCGCCGGGCGGTTTGGGCTTAGCACCCATTCTTCAATATCCAACGGCGCCGTTCTCGTACAAATGTAAAACACACACGTAAAAACTCATACATCTCGTGCATCACGTAAAACAAAAAAACAATCGGAACCAATTGTTCAGGCGGCGAAATAGTCACAGAAAAGTAAGGAGAGCATTTTAATAGAAGCTGCAACGAATCATCACCTCTTCTATCAGTAGTTTTTTGTCAGACAAGAGTGTTCTGGAAAAGAGACGACACACAATTGACAAAGATTGTTACTTGGAGAAACAATAAAGGAGTATTGAAGAAATTGTCACAGTTACCTCTGTCCAAACGAAATTAAACCTTTCCTTAGGAATTTCGTGGTTTTTACGCAGCTTTCTGCATTAGCTTGTGATGATAATGCGAACCCGTGGCGTCGCTGGCGGATTCTCCGAATTGTGACAATGCCAGAAGGTTCGAAGTAAGAGCTGCCCAGGAGCTAATGCGATCTTTCGGTGACAAACCCGCGCTCCGAACTAATAGAAAGCAGCTGACAGTCGACGTCAAGGAAGTTTGTACGAAAGAAAGGAGTGTTTGGTTAACAGAGAAGAAATTCGCGCCGCTCTTTGGGGAAAATTAAGACTCTGAGCGCCAAGTTTAAAATGTATAATCCTTGCCTCTAAAACGCCTTCAAAGAATATAAAAATGCCCTGATAAAAAAACAAGGCGCCAAATTTGAAGTAATGTGGCAGTCAATTTGCCAACACCATTCATGGTTGTTACTTATCAACGCCCAGTTATTTTCAAGCGACGTTCATGGTACTAGTCAGCACATATTGTCCTTCAGCGAACTACACTGGTACTCGAGATCTTGGTACTATCAAGGAGTACAATTGCCTGTTTTATGATACATTAAATTTAGTGTCGGATTGTACAATATTGGTTGCAATTATGTTTTCTCGGTCGCCCAATGATAGTCGTACTCACCAATGACACACTCTGTACCATTCATCATTTTAACCAGCGTCATCCCTCACATCGAAGCAGCCAACGAAACGAAATCGTGCGATATCCGATCAGCTGAACCCACAACAGCAACGCACCCTCATACACAGCCACACGGCCCTCTGCACTCCACTTCGGTCCGGCGAGGACGGGCGTGGGGCCGGACCGGGCCGAGTGCAAACATGGCGGAGGCAACGCGAGAAGGCTGCGGCGGGCGCTGCGCCGCTGTTTGCAGTCGGCGCAGTGGTGTGAGTGCAGTGAGGGAAGGGAGGCGGCTGCAGTCAGCGCCGCGCCGCGGCCGCGCCCGCAGACAGACGCGATCGCCGGCAAACAGCTGAAGCGCGCGCCTCGACGGCGCGGCGGACGCCGACGCGTTGAGTGTAATTAGTAGTAACAGCGAGGCCGCGCAGGCGGCGGTGGTTTGTTGGAGAATTGTTTGGGGAAGGGGGAGAGGAGAGAGGGGAGGTAAAAGTTAGGAATCAGGGAAATGAGGCGAAGGGAGAGAGGGAGAGGTAGTAATGAAGGGGAATATGGGACTTTTAAAATAATTGATTCTGGGAGCGCCAACTGCTAAGGTAATTAGTTCTGTAAGTGTAGTGCATGCTGTCCCTCGGGAGGTGTCGTCTCTCGCTTGATGGTGAGATCTGCCGTCGACCTACCGTCAGCTTGCGAGGTTTTCCCCCAACCTGGTATCTCCCCCCAGTCGGAACAAGCTCTTAGCTCCCGACGAGTCTCCCGGCATGTATGGTAGTTTAGTGCATATTAGTGTAAGTGTGTGTAAGTAAGGGGTGAGAATAAGACAAGGAAGAGGAAGGAAATCGCGCGAGGCCCCCTTGTTAGAGTAGTGCTCCGGCACTCGCCTGGTATTAATCAAAGATACCACTGAAAACAGCTGATCAGAACAACAGGCCACTAGAATATTCCTCTAGACAATGGCTGAACGCTAGCTAGCTTTAAAGTAGTGTGGCCTCCTGCCACCGTCGAGACTCGAACCTCGGACTTCCTGGTCAGAGGCACAGCAGTGACATCAGATGATGCCGTGAGCAACCCCTCCCGTTAGTTTTAAAAAGAAGGGTGGAAGGAGAATCTAGTATTAGTTCGTGTTTTAAGTCACGTCAACTATTTCGATAAATAGTGTAGTGCATGGTGTTATTCCATGAAGTTGCAGCGATTCATCTCCCGCTAGATGGTACCTTCACGTCGACTTGAAAGGAATTCCCTCTTCTTTTATTTAAGTGATCCGCGAAGTGTGAGACTGAAGTAGTGCTGTCAGCCTCACACGTCGCGTATCATTTAAATCTCAACAAACACACATTTGACAAACACGTCAATTTCATTATTAATTATAACCCCGCTCCCTCGCTCTGTGTTCGAGTTAACCGACGCTCTGTGTTCTTAAACAAGACACTGTCTCAAAAAAAAACAGTACTTTGCTTTCCGTCTTCACGCTGCAAGGTATGTGCGACTCAGTTGGCTTACGCATATGCCAATTTCTACCATTACAATGCCAACATTTTATACATAAAATCCTGTAGTTAATTGTATAATTTATACTTCACTTTTATGTTTCATGTATTCCTGTAATTTTTATTTGTAGCTCTGAAGATGATCGCTATGTGATCGAAAAAATCTTTAGATTAAATATAATTTTGATTGCGGACATCTTTCACTTATTTAATTATTATGAGATATCTACCTCGCCAGCAATCTTATTAATCATTTTATAATTTTCCAGTGATCCATGAATTTCTCCAATTATATTATAATTCTCTTTGTGTTCTTAGAGACAAACTTGATCTGTTAATATAAGTTTTGGGAAAGGTTTTCTTTTTTAATTCTGATAAATGTCGGGCCCACTATATTAGATGGGCAGAAGATGAATTACTGATATCGCAATTACAGATATTTAATATATTTTCTGAGTTTCATAAATTTCTCCAATTATAATTTTTTGCTTTATTGAAATATTTTCTTAATAAAAAATAATCACTAAATACTATTTTTTAAAGAAAACATTACGCTATTTGATAGTAAATATAGTAGATATTGTAGAATTTATTAGTAAATTTTAAAAATGTATTAGTTAAGTAAAATATCATATTTACTGATGTTTTTTCTCGAATAATTTATGACACTCAATACTATATCGAGTAGCACTCGTAAAATTCAGAACTAACATCTCCCTGCATCGCTAAACTTGTCATTAATCATTTGTTCTCGAAAACCTTCCTAAGGGTCGGTTCTAAATTAATCTTAGTGTGTGGAGCGCGCGTTTCTTTTGTTGCCCCCACGTAGTGACGTCACAGCCTTGGCGCTGATGCTCTTGAGTTAGAAAGGATCCAAAGACCAGAGGACGGTGGAGAGGGGGTAATCCGATTGCGCGAAGCCGGTCCGACTTTCAATACCCAGGCCACGGCACTGGGCTAAGCGCGCCGGTCGCCTCCAAACTCCTAATTTACTGGATACGCCGACAGAGTGCAGCGCAGTGCGGCGCTGAAACAAAAACAAGCCACTCACGCTGCTCTCTATCGCCAAGTGGCACTGTTGCCGACTAGGAGTTTTGCAGTATTTTTTTTTTTGTGGTGAATTTCTTTAGTTTTCTGTAGGTGAATCGATGGAAGGAATTTTCATTTTCTCACAACAATAAAAAACTAAACAGAATGAACTAGTTCAATTGATACTGCACTGAATGTCCTAAGAACATAACCTATTCTCTAAAATATTTGATTGTGCTTGAGGTTTTATTTATTTTGTTTTTGTTTTTCATCTTTGGTAGTAAATTTGGCAAGGAGATTTAATTAATTTGTGTCTGGGTATGTGTGTGCGGGGTATTTAACGACATACTTTTCGCAAATAATTTTCAAAGTAATATAACATGAACCTGAACAAATTAGTACTGTACACATTGTGTAAAATGTCTTAAGAGGAACAGCGGAGGACTAAACTCATTCACTGAAATATTTGGAGTTTTTAAACAACGAATTACATCTGGTTCCAGTAAACGTGGTATGATAATTTAATATTTACAAAACAATATTGAATCTGAAGTATATTAAAAACACATGAAATTTTAAAATGTTTTCATTAATGCACAATTAGGTTATTTGTTCTACAATAGCAAATATTAAGTTGCCCAAAATATTTTTTTTGTTAAGGTCGTATCAACTTCTAGTTCATTATCGACCACTTATGCTTGTAACGGAATGGTGAGGATGACACGATATGATGATGACAGGGGGTTAAATGACGAACACAATACAACCATGCTCGAGGCGGGACTCGAACCCGCTATCCTTCGGTCCGATATCGCTACAGCACTACTGCCTTAGCCATCCCAGCCTACGGATCGGCAAAATAAAAATTGGTTTTAAATTGTGACGTGTATTCAATTAAAAAGTTTGTATTTTTCATTTCCATCAACCGACATAATTATGAAACATTTAAAACATTTCATTTCAATTTAGTGAATCACAATATTTAGTAATTTTCAAGGATCTGTCTGTAAAAGAGAGGTGAACAACTAGAGGCCATTTGGCAACACCACCTCCGTCTCTGACGCAGTAGCTTGTTGCACCACCGAAACCGAGGAAGTCGCTGATAAAATTTTATAGCCGCGCACTCACTCCTGCTTCTGCTGCGTCAGGGCAGTGCACCCATGTGTGGGGGCTGCGATGGAAATAAAGATTGGGCTGGGGATACGTTGCCGGGATAATCTTGTCAGTTGGAGCCGATTCAATTTTGGGGAACTACAAGCAGGATATTGCTTTTTAGGCAACGCTGGTTGTGGCACGACAGGATGTAAATGACGTATCGTTAAAATTCAGGCAATAAAACAAAACAACTACTTTGTATCACAAGTCCGTCCGTGCACCATACTTTTTTTCACTGAACTAGTTACAATCAACAAAGACTACTTAACTAAAGGAAAAAGGACATCAAACATATTCTATTATCATAAAGATTACAGAAGTTTATACAATTTTGAATATTTTTAACGTTGTGTAATTGCAATAACCTATAATGCGGGATGCTAATGTCTTTTGATGTTTTTTATTCGTTTAAAACGCTTGTACCGTAATCGAGTCTTTTGGAACCATCCATTCAGAATCTGTTGTTTCCGCAGAGTCCGAAATAATCTCTCTTAACATTATTTTCTATAGTGCTGAGGAGACAACCCTTCCCTTACGATTCATTCCTTTTTCTACAGCATGTTGTCTGGGAGAGCCCAAAGGCCCATTTCAGCAAAATGAGAAGTGGGCGGGGCTGATAATAAGAGTTGGGGGAGAAGGGAAAACAGACATGGGCAATGACAAACTGCGATGGCAATAAAGACTGGGGGATACGTTGCCGGGATAATCTTGTCAGTTGGAGCTGATTCAGTATGTGGGGGGCGGAGCGGGGGGCTACAAGCAGGACTGAGAAGCCAAGGGAAGTGTGTGGGCGAGAGCAGTGGTATAATTAGCGCATCGGCCTGTTCTAGGTACCCACGTTAACGGTACCGATGCTTGCGGGTTCAAAGCTGATCGAAACCGTGGATATTTAAGGGGGAAATAATCCTCCGCAAGAGAAGTAAAGTCGGCTTGCTTTTTTCTTTACTTGAGTGATACCTTCTTTCTCCATCAGATGGTGAAAGGAAAGGACCGTAATAAAATTTGCATGGTCAGATGAAAGATCGGATCTCGGGAAGATCTAGTCTAGTCACGTAAAATATGACATGAACTCAACTAACTGCATGGTCGTGAGAAGTGGGTGGGCGAGAGAAGTGAGTAGACGAGAAGGGTGGGGCATGAGAGAAGTGGGAGGGCAAGATAAGTTGGATGGTGAGAGAAGTGAGTAAACGAGAGAGGTGGGGAACGAGAGAGTGGGCGATTGAGAGAAGTGAGAGGACGAAAGAATTGCGTAAAAGGGATGGGGAATGGGAGAAGTGAGTGGGCGAATGAGGTGGGTGGACGAGAAGCATTGGAAGGCAAGAGAAGTTTGTTAGTGAGAGAAGTGAGTAAACGAGAGAGGTGGTGGGCGAGGCAGTGGGTTGTCGAGAGAAGTGAGTGGGTGAGTGTGTGGATCGGGTGAGGGCGGTCAGACGGGAAGGACTTGCGAAACCAACGAAGGGGCAAGGCAAAGCGGGGTGCGGAATCGAAGGTTGGCGTGGCGGGCAAGACTTGCGGGACTTCCACAGCGTGCTGATTGAGAAAAGTAGTTTATAAATAGACTCTCTCTTCAGTTGAGTATCCAGGGTCAGGACTGATGGCCCCTCCCCTAGAGACAAAAATATTTAAATAGAAAAAGTGCAGGAAAAATAAAATTGATAAGAAACACTAGATAAAATGCTAGAAACGTCTAAAAGGAAACGATAAAGTAATTCCTTAAACACTACAAAAATAAAATACAATATAAAAATACGTTTATCATTTAGCAAAATATACGATTTCCCCTCCCCCAAATTATAGGCTGGGTCCGTCCCTGTCTTGCACCATGTATACACCTAGTGTTCCTATAAAAAATCGTTCGTTACTATTCATTCGCGAGCGTGATTGCATCCCGAGCGAAATACCCCCCGCATCCAAAGCCCCGGGGCACCACACAACGGCGTTCCAGAGCTTGCCATCAGCGCAAATGCGCCGGGTCGCGTATTTGCGAAAGCATTAAGCCGGCGCGTAATTCACCGTCATTACTCAACAGGCGCAACGCTTGGTGTTCCGCAGGGGCGGTTAATGTGCCCTCGCAACTGCCTCGTCTTCACCGCTTCAACTTCCCTGAGCCCCCTCCCTCCCCCATCTAGTGCAGCCGTTTCTTAAATAAATTATTGACTGTTTCGATGAATTGGAAATTTTTCTTCCAGATCGGGAAATAAAAGTATTTGTATTGAAACGAAACTCAGCATTCCGGGGAAGATTTGAGTAAACATTTATTAATAATTGATTTGATGGAAGGACTGCTGAAAAATACTAAAAAAAATGTTTTAACAAAATGCACGAATTTAAAACAAATAACACTCTATAAGAATATATTATGCAACTAGTTTCTAATGAAAAGTTTAATTGCATGAGTACATGTTTTTAAAATAAGCAATGTTAGAAGCATTGTTTCAAATTTGTACGAATGCAATGAAGCAACATTATAAACTAGTGGTATTTATTATTTATTCATAAATGAATTATACATTTATAAGGAAAAGCAAACTTAATTTTGAGAAATATCTTTCTGGTGACATCAGGGACATTTAACATCGCTGGGCAAAAATATCGGTCGGCTGTTTGGTTTAATGTTACTTCCCAACGATTATCTCACTACGATTGGCTGAATGTGTAATGACGCATTTATTCGTGCCGTAAACAGCAAGTACATCATAATCTGTGCCGTAAGATATTTTATGAACGATTTCGTGTTACGTAAAAGGTCGTCTATGATGCTGGATTATTTCTTGACACAAAACAGCAAAAGTTCATTCAAACCCTGTCTCATTCTATTCAACTCACGATTCACATTTTTTAAATTTAAGGTCGCATCAACTTGTAGGTAATTAGCGACCATTATTGCTTGTAACGGTGTGGTAACTGTGAGAAGGACACGATGTAATGATGGTTGGGGGTGAAAGGACGAACACAATATAACCATAACCGACGCGGGACTCGAATACGCGATTCTTCGGTCCGAGATCGCTGCGGCACTACTGCCTTGGCGATCTCGGTCATCCGGACCGGCGATTCATATTTTATTTGTCTATTTTTAAATAATGCTCTCAAACCAAACACCCGAATACTCGGAAGTAATACTGCAGTCACGAACATACAATATAAAATGAAAATGTATGCAAACCAATGCAAAGGTTTTATTTCTTTAACAAATATGACACCGCCGCTTCCATTCCCAGAATGGTTCATACTTTTGTGTGCAGACTGTCGATAAATACTCTAGTGGCTCGTATGCGAAGATACAAGACACACAGATACAGAGATTAAACGTGCAAATCGATGGTATTCGACGTATAATTAGCCGAGTTCTATGGGAAAATCGCGGTTTTGCCGAGTATACTTACATTGATAGGGTTCGGTCATTATGCAAGCAAGCGATCTCAAAATTCCCGGATTCATTGGAATATCGTGGTCCCCTTAATTTAGTTTTTGAAACAGTTTATCTGGTCAACTCCAACTCGAAAGTAGAAATATATTGTGTTACAGAAATCACGGATAACTATCTATCAGAGCAGCCGGTCGCTAGAATTCCCCTCCAGACTAAGACAAAATGTGACCTAGCTAGTGTTGAAAATCCTGCTACTGACGGCACTCGAGCCCTTGGACCTTCCGTGTAGAGGCACTACAGTGGCATCAATTGGTGGCCAGACCCCGGAAATAAGCCACCTACTACACCTGATCTGATACGAATGCCTGGAAATATGGCCTCACTGTACATGAGTATAGTTCTTTTCGCCCTCGAATTGATCACCGGACGCATTCTTTAATCTCTTGAAAGTATTGCAGTTATGAAATAATATCAATGTGCACTATAAAAATACTCCGAATTTCCACATTCTGTGAATTTTTGGACACAGCAAAGTTTTGATTATTAAATTTTATCTGTTTTCATTTATATCTTTACTTAAGTAATTAATTTTATTTTTAGAGCTCATAATTCAGAACTAAGTCTGCCAAAACGAAGGTACCAAAAACATAGGTACATTGGCGTATTTCCAGGCTCCATAAAATATTATTGAAACATCATTTTAAAACAAAATATGATTTGCTTATAAAGCAATAGTGAAAAGGCGCTTATATGTTTCGAGAATCTGACTGAGTAAATTATTTCTGGAATTGAAGAACAAGATTAACTCCGGAACGATTCTAAATTCTCATTAAACATTTATAAAAATTAAGAATATAAAAATTATCTATCAACGATTTACTAAACAAGAGAAAAATAACCACAGATAAATCTTGAATTGTGTGTAGGTCACATGCATCAAGTGTGTACGAAAAAAAATTGAACAAGTCTTCATTTGAATGTAAAATGGACAAACGTTTTTAAGGTATTGAATACAATTTATTAAAATATGTAATACTGGCTGAAAATCATTAAATTTTGAATAAGGGGGGAAATTTAAGTAAAGGGTTAAGCACAATATATCAATTTGATGGGAGTGAACTTACCAACATATGATGAAATAAGCACATATTTTATTAGTAACATTTTTTTGTTTAAAATTATTTTAAAAATATTTATTTTAAATATGAAAACTATCAATTTTTTATTCTTTAAACATGTTCACTCCTATCTAATTAAAACTATGAGCTTAATACCTACTTTATAACGTACTCTCTAATTCTATTGATTCTTTTGTTTGTCACTAATTTTAACTGGTGGTGCTAAAACAACATGTTTTTTCTCATCTTTAGTAAAGGGTACGTCATACTTTTTACACCACAATTTCTCTCCTGATTTAACTCATGAAATATGACAACAAAGTCACCTGCTCCAAATTTGCTGCACTCATGGACGTAAGTGAAGAAGTATTGGCGGATAAGGCGGTGTAAAGTGCCTCCAAACAAAATCGATAATTGCCTTGTTCATACGAAACAGAATACAAAATGTCGTAGCCATTGCGGAGCAAAAAATAAGCTTCCTATAACAATTTGTTGCGGAGATACGAAAATCGTGATTTACATATTTTATTTTTTTCTCGATTATATTGCATGTAAGTAGAATATTGTTGAAATTCTATCGCACATGTTTGCTACAGCCATTGTTTTGCTTCTGGACGTAAATGTAGCTTTACTATGCGCACGCTTTTTGAACTCTTCTCTTTCTTGCAGTGGTAGGCGTTGCGTGTAATGGTATTATGATTGTTAGCAGTGCATAAAAACCAAATCTTCAGTTCGATTTGCCGGTGCAAATACGTTTTCTATAACTCGGGAACGAAAATGTCTAGTTTTTCAAATATAATTGTGAATAAATGATAACGTCTTTTGAGTGGAGGCAGCCCCATGGGTGCGTCACACACTAAGTTAAAATGACAATGAAAAATGTGTTTTTTTCTTTCATTTTAACATTCAACGTGTGCAAATAAAACGTAATCACCGCATTGAAATATTGCAGACCAATTTCCTGCAGGCAAGCATGAACCTCCATCTTTCACTTTCAGCTCAATTCCCAAGCAACATGGCAGATGCAAACCTCTGACGATCGTTCTCCTAGCCTCATGCCTCTCTTTGAAAAGCTGGGTCACATCGCCTCGCCTCACAAAGACCCATTGTTGTTCTATAGAAGCTCTTTGTTCGGTGCGCGGTTGCCAACAATTGACTGACGCCCTGTAGGAAGGTCGCCGCTATCGGACCGTTTCGATATCTGTCGGTCGATTCCGGCCATTCGATACTCTCCAGAATGGACTACTCCCCCCGCAAACTGGAGAGCCGGGACGTAGGTTGTGTTGTTCGAATTGGGTTTCTCTTGCATGGAACAGCTCTCAGCCTTTTTTGTGTTTATTTTGCTTTTGTTTTTGCTTTTTCCATTCTATACAGCGTTCAGGTCACTTTCCCGGACGCGTCGATGAGCGAGACTATCGCTCGGCCCCTTTATGGAAGGGAATCGACGGGTAATTTTTCAATCGACCACATCGCAGCTGGGCGGAGTTATTAAAGGGTCGCGTGTCGTAGGGATGACAATGGTGATGATATACTTTCACTAATAGAGCTTCATCCTACATTTTACCCTTTTCACACCCAACATTCAATGGATTGTTCTGAACTTACGGTGTAGGTTATTATCGACAACACAGTGATGCCAAAAATTACTTAATTTATTTCTCAATCGATTCTAGTTTAAGTTCTATGATGATTCGAAGGACTACAGTCACTGTGAACTTATTTTGATGAAATAAAAATTTTTAATCAAACAACATACTAAAGAATGCAAGTTGCGAGGTTTTGGTGGTGTTCAAGTATTGAGAAATAAATATTGGATTACTGTACACATAATTAAAAATGCTTTCGAATAATAATTAATTTTTTCTCGAGTGAGACAAGTTAAAATCTTGACTATTTGGGACTGTATGTACATCAAATTACCACCAAGTGTAGATTTTCGAACAATATGTTTCTGGACTATATGAAGATAATTTTAGTACTCTGAATAGGCAGAAATAAAAAATAACAGCTCTGCTGATATCCCAAACACATAATGTAATAAGAAAATAAAATACATATATAAAGAATATATATTGTGCATTCTGTTGGTAGAATGGCGCCAAGTATATCACAAACAAAAACTTATTTTTTCGAAATCGTTTTGCAGTTTTGAGGAGTCTGGACGGTAACGTTTTCAATGTTAGAAGTATCAGATCTTTCGTAATCAGTCTATGTTCTGTACATAATTAAAAATTATTAATTTTTTCTGTTTTAGAAGTAAAATGCCAATATTCTCTTTGTATACAGAGATGTACTGAATAAATCACATTTCAAACATATCGGCTGATTTAATAGTTGACCTTCATTCTTTCTGGCATTGAATTGGATGTTTGTAATTTTCTTTCATTACGTTGTATCACAAGCATTTCAAGTAGTGTTGTCAGAGATATCACATTTCCGCATTCTCTCTCATTTTAGGCGCTGAATTCACAATCCGCATCGAGCCATGCGGTTTAATAAAAAATACGAACTTTTACAATTTATGAAAATTATGATATTTTCTTTTCTTTTTTTTCGAATATTTGGCGGGTGTTGCACATTCGAAGCGTCCGGACGGTCTAGATCGAGACACTCCGCTCTTAAGGTATGCATATGCAGAATCACCAGTTGTGTGTCTGATGAGTAAATCAAAGAAAACGACACGTATATTAACAGTAGATTACAGGCAGACGTACAATGTCACGTGTCTGGTGTCGTATCGTGTCGTATGGTGATGCCCACTCACGCTGGGGTTGTATCTATCTTTGCCTTAGTAATATTGAATTGAATTTGTCTTATTTTACGTGGCGAGACTCGGGCCATCAGGCCCGCTCTTCCGTCTGACCACGCAAATTTGGCTACGCTCCTTCACCAACTAGCAGAGAAAGGAGGTATTTCTTGGGCGAGAAACAGGAGATTTGAATTTAGCTCAGAGGCTTCATTTAGGCTTGAGGATCTTTTACATGCAAGTAAATCTACGAGCATGGGACAGCCGGCTTTACTTCCCCTCCGAAGGAAGGCGTTTTTCGCCCTTAAAAATCCACGGCTCCGATCGGGTTTGAAACCGCTAACTTGGGTACAACAGTCCAGTACGCTAACCGTTACACCATCGCCGCCGCTTAAGTATTAAGTAAGTAGTAATATCTCTATCACATAATTACAACGTTAGAAGCGGTCGTAGATTTACACAAAGACTTTGGAATATTGGTGTGTGGGGCCTTGGATTTACAAACATTTTATACAAATTTTGTGCAAACTTTGTACAAACAGTAGTATATAAATTTGTACAATTACTACTTATCAGAGTTACTTAATTTTTTCTATAAAATTTCCTCTCTATTTACTCTAATCAGAATTTACTAGAGAAAGAAATGGACCGATGAAATTTATGTACATGTAAGAAAGTACATGTTGGACTTTTGTAACAGCAGTAAGACAGACAAAGCAGAGTATTGCACATGCGTATTCCAATTTCGGAGTGGAATACGCAAGCGCATTTATATCCACATTCTTATCCGCATTTTTACAGCCCAGCTTCCGCAAAAATCCGCATCTTAATATTACGCATTCGGGCAATCTACCTCTGACAACAATGGTTTGGAGTCAGTTGTTGCATTCCTTTAGTTGCCGTGCGTGATTTCATTGTAGTGAGAAGGCCGTGAGAGTTTGTCAAAAGTGATTACAAATCCGGAAGTATTAAGCCGAACGTCTTGTGGTAAGTTCCTTTATTTTTAATCTTTGGAATTTTAATTTTTTACAAACATTTTTATATTTATGTAACTAAATAATTGAATTAATCGTTTGGATTGCCATATTGTTTGGATTGGATAATTGTTTGGAGAATATACTACACTGAAAAGTTTGTGTTATGTACTAGTCACATGGTAACGTCCTGAACTATGAAGTTAACTCGCTGAATCATATTAGAGTAAAGAGTAATAAATATGTGAGTAATGTATGCACATCTCACAAGAATTTGTTTTTTTAAATTCACATACACTTTTGCATTTGAGCGATATTGCGATATTGCCAGTGTACACTGAATTGAATACTATATCACCGAAGATTTAAATTTCACTTTAAAATTTAATGTTCTTTAATATTTTGTCATATTATGGGAATTTTAATGAATATCTTGAGGAAGTGTTACTCAGACAAAATAAATTATTTCCCTTACAGATTATTTTTGCAATCTCACGCTGTTAAGGTTTACATGACGCATTAACTTTATCACTTAGATAATTCAGACATAAGCACACAAATTTTAAAGGATCTCTTGTGACATTTTTCTAAATTTTACAACTGTTGCGCCGAGAAGAACAACAAAAATGTACTTATTTATTTAACAGGTAGGCAATAATATTAATTTGGTTGTATTGATTGATTAAATTGATCATATCCCCAAAATATTAAATTATATATTCCCAAAAATTGGCCCACATTTATCTCAAAGTCCACAGTCCATTTCAGGCGGTCTCATTTTAATTAAAATATTCATGCATGCGTAAATTATATAATATTTTAAAAACTGAAGCTGTTTTTGATTAATTCGAATATCTTACTGTAATAGATTGCCAATACTGTAATTTGATTACTCTTCGTAATTACAATACCTTAGGCCATTTTAATAATAATATCTTATGCCTAAATCATTTTATGCCATATCTCGCTTCTTGTATACCCCTTACGGCGTCTCTTGACTCCGAAACCAACAGACGTAAGACAGCAATAGCAGCAGCACTTCGGCTGAAGCATTCTCCATTGAAGATTCGAGCAGTAACCTTGTCAGTCAGGAAGGGCTCGACATAAATCGATTCTGAATGCGGCAATCGTCGACCGGTAACGATACGTCGTTTACGACAGTGTCGCCAACATCACGAATTCTAAGAGGCTTCGCGCTTCGTCGGAGGGTGAAGTGAAGAAGGGGGGAAGGGATGAAGAGGTGGAGGAGGAAAGAGAGACGAAAGGAGGAAGTAAGCTGTGAATCTGGTGAGTTTGCTTTTGAAATCGGTTAAATCTGGAATGTGCTGCTGCGTTTGATATCTTCACCCTTTTGAAGAATATGTCTACACGTTCGAAAGCCTGAAATGGAATCTTTCGTCCCCTTTATGACCGGCAAAGCTTTCAATCGTCGAAAACGTTCGACACTTTTAATAAGAAGTTACGTATTAGTTGTTATTGTAATGGTGGGTATGTATTTTATGGTGATATAAAATTTCTTTAGCCTTGATTCAATGATGAGGAAAATTACATGAACAAAAATTAATTTATTTTAAAATATCTTACCAGAATGTGTTTATGATTAAGTAATAGCACTTGGTAATTATATTCATAATATCCATTCTCGTAATATCAATAATATATGTTGTTAGTTGCTATTTACTAGGATTTTAGGCGCAATCTTCAGTGCTGTTTTACTTTTCTTATATTACACAGAATAGTTTATTTTTATTTTTTGTGCAAAAAAACTTTATTATTTCTTTATTCTCTTAACCGATATTTGGTGACATGCCTTTGATGTTCTGTAATCGTTGATTTTGCGTTCGGTTACCGGTCTGGGAAATCGGAATACTTTCGCTCGAAATTTAGCATAGACTTAACCGTTTGTAACGTGTGTCCAGTTTTGTTCTTGGCTCGTCAGTCCACTACGGGCCTTGGCTGACCGGCGGTGACGTAGCCTCTTCGCCATAGAATAAGGGAGTTCGTGTGATTGGTACGAAGTCATCCCTTCATATATACTGCTCTTCTTTACCCTATGGTGGACTTTCTCATCGTCACACAGCGATAGATTCTGGGACATTTGTAAGGACAGCGCACAGTTATAATTTGTCTCGGCCGGGAATCGAATCAGCGGTTGCGCCGTGGAAAGCAAGCACGCTAACCAAGGAGCCACTCGAGAGTGTGTAACGTGTGTGACGGTTGCAAAAATACCTCCAGTAATTACATCTTCATGTTGGCTACTACTAGAATTTTAATCATTCCTTGTAAATGTCTTTTCTTTAAACAGCTTGAAACTCGGCTGACAACACAATTTTCAATTTTAGGAATTCTTTAAGACTCTCTTCATAAAAAAACATTATATAACTCATCTTTTGTTGGTAGTGGTAGGAATAGAGCTGGAGGTGATATAAATTTGTTAGCATTACAAAAAAACTAAATGTGCTGCGCGTTTTCTACAATTTAAGCAAGTTTTCTCCAATTTGGGAGCAGACATTTCTAGATTTCAAAAGTTACTATCGTCGATATTTTTTAAAACTTTCATTCTTTATTTAGCTATTTATGGTTGTGCTATTTATTTATATGTGGTTAGGCGGAAGAGGTCGGACTGAGCCTCGACCAAAATTAAGATTTATTATTATTATTATTATTATTATTATTATTATTATTATTATTATTATTATTATTATTATAGTATGAAGAGATTCTGGTGCTCATAAAAAAACGCAGTTGTTACTTCTCTCCCAAGTGTCACACAGATTTTTCTTTTCTTTGACGAAATCAAATTAAATGTACACTGAAGTCTGAATCAAAAATATTTTCGAGGAGAAAAGTTTGCAGATGTAAGGAAACCAGCAATCGCACATGCAATTCACAACACATTAAGCTGCAACGCACAATATAAACGTGTATCGCGGTTCATTCTAGTCTCATGAAAAAAAAAAAAAAAAAAAAAAAAAAAAAAAAAAAAAAAAAAACGGCAGAGCGCGTGCCGGGTTTCCGAACGGGAATATCCGCTTTGGGTCTTTTTTTGTCACATTTGTGGCCTCTCCAAGCCTTTTGGGGGGCGTTGAGCGCTTTGCACTTGGAGTAACTCTCCATTAATCGCGCGGGAGTAATCCTCCCTTAATATTGTCGCGTGTCGTCAGTCTATTGTCAGGAGGACCGCCATGTAGCATCTCCGCGTGCGCGCCTCCAACCACGCGCTCCTGCGTCACTACCCAGCGGCCACAATTGGGACGGAATCAGGATTGGAGGAGGGTTGAGAATACTTCACAGGGGTTGGACTACTTCTTGTGAAGCAGCCAAACTGGTTTTGTTGGAACAAATTTCACATGAGGTTGTCCAGGATTCGACGGGAATCGAACCCGGGCCTCCTTGGTGAAAGGCGAACGACTTCGCTCGGTCTTTCAGAGCCAAGGACTTCTGCATAATTCTATGGGAAACATTTGGATCGGTATAATTCTTAAATGAATACATAAGGTTTATACGGTATTAGGAGAGCAATTATTACATATGAATGGGTGAAAACGAAAACGGTATAAGTGACATTTTATAAATTCTGAGAAATCTGTATATTAGATAGATTTATTATTTCTGCAGGTAGGTATACAACCTGGTGGCAGAACACTACAATTTACATATTACAACTAAGAATAGTAATACACTGTAATTTTAAAGCATTTTAGGACAATAATAATAATAAATATAGTAATAATAATAATAATAATAATAATAATAATAATAATAATAATAATAATGCAATAACAGCATTATTTCTATATTTTATGACTCTCCTGCACGGAATTGTTAACTAATAAATACACTGCACTTCACTACATTTGCACTCTACTTCTCTATTGCACTACACTTCACAACACGTCACGATACTTCAAGTCAACTACTACTTTAAATATAATTGTATATTTAATAAACCAGTGCATTTAATAGTGATCATCACAATACTAATAAAAAATAACAATTATAATAAAATTATAACTAAAATAACTATTTTAATAAGCCTAACTTACTAACTAATACATTTTACAAATGTCCTTAATTAATCTAGATTTCAAACTTTGTTCAAAAAAATTCAAAATTCAAAAAAATATATTACTGTAAAATCGTGGTACGTTTTTGTGTCATCATGAAAACCAAGGCATTTCAATTGTTCATTAAAACACCGAAAATACATTTCTACTAACATATAGCCTAAAGTAAACACGTTTTCTTGGAGTTTATACAATTGCATTTATACCGTTCTGGTTTTCACCCATTCATATACATATGAAGAAAATAGATATAAATTGAAACTAATTTTACACACTTATGTTACAGAGTGAAATTGTCCTATTTAATATTTTGGCCAAAACTTATTTTATGCTACAAAATGTCGAAATATAGTCTTAAACTATTGATTAGACATATTGATTTCATAAACAAAGGAGTATTTAATAACAGTGATTTTCATAGCATTACTCCTATGTAACTTTGCTTAGGTACCCTTAATAAAACAGAAAGATTCTCTTAGGTAAGAGATAGTACATACTTGCTTTTGGAACTAAAATATTGAGTTTTTCTGTTTTTTAATTCTTCCACTTAACTTTCCACCTTTAATTTAATTGCAAAATTAATATAAATGTCGAATTTTCTCTCTAATAACACTTAAGTTACTGCATGCTCATCGTTGGCACGTTTAAGACTCACATTCTTGAAAAATTAATCACATATAAACTTCCAAGTTATGAGGCAATTAAAAATTACGAAAGAATAAACTTCAGAGACATTCGTCATAATGTAGTTTACGTCTCGAATTTCTAACGCAACTGTAAATAGCACCCGACACCATGGTGCCAAGGATGGGACATCTAGCGTCAGCGCCAAGTCACGCGGGTTGAAAAACGTTGAGCTCGTGTTTTCGTCAGTCACCAGTGTCAGTCATCGATTCGCCCTCGCCGGTGATGATATCTGCCGCAGGAACAGACGAAACGTTTGGGAGCAGGATTTTCCATAGACCACGTTCGTCCAGTCCGGGAGGTGATTTAAATTCTTAGTAGCACACTTTACAAGGACATCAACAGTCTTTCTTTTCTCTGCTGCTCTATTAGCATTCATTACTGGAGTCATCTTGCTTTCGAGTAAATTATTTTCACATGCTTTTTCACCCTTACTCCACGAATTAATTTGCGACCCCCAAGATGCTTTTTTTTCTTTCTTTTTGTGACAAAGCTTCAATTTCGTCGGCAATTTTGTAGATTTTCATTATTCAGTTTCAAAATATGTTGTTGTTTTTTCAAACTTTCATTATATAGCACACACAGGAGTAAACGTTACACATAAAAATAATACATTAACCTCTTAAAAATAAGGTTTACAAGGAACCATTACACCATAAACATGACAAATTCTCTACTTCATTTTATATGTGACGCTACAAAGTAAATCTCGTTTTCTTTTTGGTGAAAATATTTCGTAATCTGGAAGCTTTTTTACTGCAGGCGATTAAATTTTTTCCTTACTTATTGAAGCTTAGATCCATTAAAGATCAAACGGTTTTTTCAAACACGATTGTGTGTCATTACCAGTTCTTTCAAAGGTAAAGTTATTACGCGACTACATATCAAATCAAAAAAGACTTTAATTAAATTAGGACGTAATTACATTGGAGATGGAATTAGAAATATGTACCTCGAGGGACTTTGCAATGAATCCCAAATGATCGGTCTCATATAAAGTCACATTCAAAGGATAGCAAGGGAATTCGGCAGGTGATTTTAATTTTCGTTGTTTGTGTTCACCGGAGAGAGATAAATCCATTCAGATCAGGTCTGCCAACTGAGGCAAAGAAAAGAGAACCCAGGTGCCACTGATTTCATGAATGGATATTGGATTGTAATAAAAGTTAATTTACCTTTTCCGTCCCTTTCAAAGAATTTCTCTCTGTAGAGGGTAATTAATTTCAATCAGAATGTTTCACAAGCCCACTTTTAAAAGTTTAATATGGTAGCTGATTTATTTTAATCAGCGTTAATTCGAAAAAAATGCAAAATCATAAAACGCAATAATGCCTTCCATTTTTTATTGTTACTTTCATTCTTCTTTCAGAGAAAAGGCTGGTGAGTTCCACGTTTGCCTTGCACCTACAGATTTTGTGTGCGCACGCAACATTCTATTTCGAATTTGAATTCATATTTCTGAAACAATCGTCATAATGTAATTATGATCAATACATTAAATCAAAAATACGACTAATTTGCTCCTCAGAAATACTAAAGTCATCTTATCTGAAGAAAAAATAAAATAAATTGGGATTAATAAAATAAATCAGAATATCAATATACTAAAAGAGCTAAAAATAAAAATGTGCCATTCAGCATTCACTTTTTGCACAACCAGCAAAATATATAATATTAGACCAAATTATATGAACTGGTGGATGCTATAAAAAGTCTCATTTTGCGAGATGCGAGATTAGTGAGGGTTATATATTAACATCAAAATAACTCGATTGTTAATGCAAGGAATTTCCATAACACTTAAGGCAAATTTGAATGTTATTATATGTTGCCAAATGATCACTTGTCACTGTATTGCTATTTGTAATTCACAATAACTGTGTAGTGCGGACGAATGGTAAAATACAGAGGAAAGTAATAACGGATGAAAGATAGTATATAACACTGTAATTCCTCAAAACAACTTTGTTGTAGGTTCCCCAAAATTGGGAATGTTGAATCTACGAATATTGAATCTTCTAATAGAGAAATGTTGGTTGGATTTTTAAATTTCGGAAGACACAATATCTGACAATTATTAACATTATGAGAGCACTACAACAAATATAATCAACAATTTCAAAACAATAACAACCCATTATTTTAATGTTATTTCAAAGATGAAAGTATTTGAACTTGGTTATTTCTGTTTATTTCATCAACCTCCTCATTGTTTTGAAGTTTCCAAATATGGAAAAATTGCTGCTTCTATTTCTCTCTTAAATTTACATGTTCTTTCGATGTTTGGATTGCATTCGCATGTACTTTTGCCCAGAGCTTGTCGAAGTTTTAGAATGTCAGTGGGAATTTTAACCCTAAAGTTGCGCCACCTCGCTGTTTCTTCCGTTATTTCTTCATCCCCTTAAATGATTCCCCTTCGTTGATGATTTTCCAAAGCTCCTCGTCAGCTAGGTCATCATCTTGAGAGATGCAATGATCCTGGATGTCTTTTCTGCATGTCGTATATGTTCCCATCTTCAATTCGACCCAATTGAAGTTATTTACTGCACTATTGTGTTCTTCAGTTATTCTGAAATGAAATTCGAACTTACCAATTTTGCAGAACGAGGTAATTGCGTTCCGCTGTCTGTCGAATTGAGGTTTTCAGATGACTTATTTGCTGAAACGGAAATCTGATCTCTTAAAGAAATACAAGACGACCAAACGATGCACTCGCGAATGTTAAAACTGGTAGCATATCGCTAATCGCGTATGTTTGAAACTCGTTAACAGAGGACACCCGCGTTAAACAGTATTTTTGCTTCACTATCCTAAAAATGGCAGTTCCGAAAAAAAATTTCATAACATTATTTCAAGTGTTCCGCAACTCAGATAACAAAGCAACAAACGACAAGACGACCACCTAGAATCGCTTATACCTTTCCATTTTGTTAAATCGAGTACTCTCTGTCTTTTGTGACACAAGTGGGTAGCTTACCAAAACCACGATTCCAGCATTTTGCAAATTGAGAAATGGAGAAACCAAGCAAAGATAGTACAGATCTTGCTAATCTCCGAAACGGAACACTGGCGCAGCCCTAGTGGCAAGGTGAATCAATATTTAATAGTTCTCTCAAGACCAACTACAATTGTTCTCGCAACAATGCCATTTCATAACAAAGCCACATGGAATATGATCTTCGTATCCCAAAGCTTTCGAAACTCAGTCAACAACATCAGGAACGCAAAATCGACTTCCCACCACGGCAAATACGTTTCCACCCGTCCATGCGAAATCATAAAGCATCTCTCCGACCAAAGGTCTTTTGGGACACGAGTTGAATCGAAGGTATGTATTGCATACGTATGCTTTTTGTTTGCTCTCTGGAAACGAACTTCTTTTATTATCTCGAAGTACAGGGGGCCATTCTTCACAGACTGCCAGCGTTGTGAATGTTTGATTGAACGGCGTTCGCCGCTCCTGCTGGAGCCGGCAGAAGGGGTAATGTCCCATAAATATTAGATAAGGCGGCTCTATAAATAATTCACTGCCCTTTCGGCATGTTTTCGGCCTCCGCTTTATAAATATCAATAAGTTTTTAAATCGTAAACGAACAGGCGCGCAAGGGAGTCTGCTTAGGCTGGGTTTTGTAAGGGGAATTGGGGAATAGAGAGTAAACGAAAACACGAATACTTCCAGAGAAGAAAAAAACAGGAATATTTCCAAGCAACAGAAAGAGGAAGATCAAAGAAACATCAACAATACCTCGGGCTGGATTAACCAGTAGGCATGTTACGCACAGTGTCTGGGGCTTACAAACATAAGGGCGTACGACAGGGCCTTCGGATAAAATATTTTAAAATAAATACTGTTTTAAATAGCAATTTAAACGTATGTCTTAATAATGCGAGAAAATTAAAAATCAAAGAGGAGAAAACTTTCAGTCAACGGAAATTTCGAATGAATTGTGCTATTTGTATTCTTCTAAATTGCCGTTTCTTAATTCCAGAAAAGTCTAATAATTACAGTTTAATACGCTCCTATAGATTTTTCTGAGGTCTACCAAAAAATTGTGCGTAGGGTCTACGTCAAACTTAATTCGACCCCGACAGTACTAACTGGAGAGGCTCAAGACCTCAACATATGTTACTTCAGGGCCTCTGTCTGAGAGGTCCTAGTCCTGATAGTGGCAGGATTTTCGACACCAGGTATACTGAATTCAGCCTGATCTAAGCGGTCCAGAAGAAACCCTGAAGGGGCTTGCGACAACTGACAACAGCCGTCAGCAAAATTTTTCGGAAGCCAAATTTCTCATGATAATGCTGAACCAATGCCAAACTCAATAGAAACAAGTGCTATACAATCTTTAAAAGTATATCAGATAGAATCACTAAATGTATTTCACGTAGGAGGCAAACCACTCATTTAAAATGATTACAAACCGAAGGTTGTTACATCACATTACACTCACACATGGTTTTTGGCCACCTTTTGCCGTACATACGTGTAGAAATGTCGGCATGAGTCGGAGGCAGCCCCTAATGAGACCGAGTGCACAAGCGGTGGATACGCTCCCCAACACCGCTACCTTCCCCTATTGGCCCCCCTCCCCATCTCCACCCCTATTGGCACCGCCCTCACCCTCACACCAATATTACGGACTAATCGCCATCGCCTCGAACACCCCCTTTGCTTTCGCCGCCGCCAACTCCGCTGCCACCACCGTCTACAACTCCACCTTCGCCTCTGCCACATCTCCATCTCCCCCTTCCCATCACACCGTCACCATCCCCTAGGACTCAAACGTTCTATCTCGTGGCGCAGAGCGAAGTCAGTCGCATTTCACCAAGGAGCTCCGGGTTCGATTACCGGGCAATATCTTGTGAAATTTGTTCCAATAAAACGAGTTCAACACTTGTGAAGTGTCCTGAACCCTAGCCTAACTCCTTCCCCATTCTGGCCGCTGCGTAGTGATGCAGGAGCGCATGGTTGGAAGCGCGTACGCGGAGATGCTACCTGGTGGTCCTCTTGATAAACTGACTGCGACGAGACTGGCGAAAGAAATTGAAACAAAATATGTTAACGGAGGATAACTACAAAAATGCAACATGTTAACAGAGAATTACTCCAAATGCGAAGCGCTGAATGCCCTTGTAGGGGTTTAGAGATGCGTTCCGTTAACGTAAACGCAACAAATTGAAATAAATTATGTTGTCACCACCTGGCCTCTGTTCCACCTACTGCTCTCCTCCCCTACGAAGCCGACCTACTCAAGCCACCGCGAACTAAGTACTAATTGTATAAAGTCATTAGGTATGGCGTATTCTGTGATCCATGATACATTGTGTTGTAATTGTATCGTATAGAATATTTGTATGTTTCTTAAGAGATAAATAAAATATTTTCTTTAATGTATATTCTCGTTCAGATACATCATGTTATAATGAGTATCGTGTGGTAAATGTAAACTTCCAAACTATATGATAAATATCAAGCTAGAAAATAATTAAATGGTAATTCAACGACATCAAAAAGTTAACTACGTACAGAAGAAATTATAACATCACACTGCAGACATCGCCCGTACAGCTATAACCATGGACGCCACCAAACCGACACCGACTACGCATCTTCTACCGACATACCATCGCCTTCAACACCACCTGCTCCTGATTCTGCCCGGCGCTTCTGTCACATCAATTTTACCTTGGACACGATCCTAGTGACAGATCCACCATATACAGTGACAGGATCACCCACCATCAGTGTCAACATGCCACCATTATCACTAGCGCCAACATCGCTACCATAGAATTGAATACTAAATTGGGATGATGCCTTATTGTACGTGGCAAGACTCGGGGCATTAGAACCGCTCATCCGTCTGACCCCGCAAATTTCGCTATGCTCCTTTCACCCACTAGCGGAGAAAGGAGGTATTACTCGGGCGGCGAAACAGGCGATTTCGATTTAGTTTAGAGGCTTCTTTTGGGCTTAAGGATCTTTGAGATGCAGTAAATCTACTAATATGGCACAGCCGACTTTACTTTCTCTCTGAAGGAAGACATAAGAAGCATTTTTTCTCCCTTAAATATCCACGGCTTCAGCTCAGCGAGCACTTACTCCACCGTATCCAAACCGCCCCCCCCATCACCTTTTCCATCTCCTGCCCGCATTCCCCCCACTTCCTCCTTTTATCTCCGTATCATTCTTTTCTACTTCCTCCTCTCTCTCCACCTCCTTCCCCACCATTATCTCCCTCACTACCTCCTCCCTCATCTCCATCTTCTTCCTAGCTTCCACCATCCACATCATCTCCTCCTTTTCCTTTTCGATCATATCCAAAATGTCGATATCTCTTCTTCATCTTCACTTCCATTCCCACTTTGCTTCAGTCCCTCCTCCACTACCACCTCCATCGACCTCCTCCCTACCCCCACCTCTTCTTCTCCTTCGCATCCTCTCCACGTCCACCTTCTTCTCACATCCACCGTCCCCATGTCAACCTCTTTCCCACTTCCATCTCCTTCCCATCTCCATCTCGTCCCCATCCCACTGCCTCTCTACGTCCATCTCCCTACTTCCATATCGTACCCGTCCTTACCTCCTCCCCTCCTCCACCTCTATAACCTCCTCACCTCCACCTCCATTTCCTCCACACCTGTCTCCTCACCTCTATCTCCTTCCCACCTCCTTCCTCACTTCCATCTCCTCCCACTTCCCTCTCCTTTCCTCTCACCACCTCATCCCCAACCTCCACCAACGTCATCATCTCCATTTTTCCCTCCACGTCCACCTCCCTCCATCACCTCCATCCCTCCACCATCCACCCCACGCTACCCTTAGCATCGATCGACCGCCCTCTCGGGCAATCTGCATCCTCACCGTCACTCGCCTCACCTCGTGAGCGGCGCAGGCCAGGGCAGGCCAGGGCTGGAGCGGCGTTTTATCAAGCGGAGAGGCCCCGCGAGAAGGGAACTGCGAGTGACGTTCCATCACTCTTTGAGGCGGTCCCCGGCTCAAATCTCGCACGCGGTGCCTTTAAAGGGGACGCTCAAAAAAGAGAAAAAAACGGGTGGGTGGCCGCAGAAGGTTTAATTCACTTTCTATCCCACGGGCCGCTGATGTTTGGCTAGAAGGATCATGTGAATGCTTTCACAAGATTCAATAAAGCACGTCTTTACGATCTGAAATATAGCACAAGTGCTTAGTTTATCATTGAGCCATCAAGTCTTTAAAAATATTTTAAACTATTTATGTAATTAAAAAACAAACATATAAAATTCTACATGTTGAGATGAGACTTATTCTAATTTCCGATACTGTTGGGCTTATTATGTGGAAGAGCAAATTAGTGTTAGTGGTTTGCGGAATGAACTTAGATTTGTTTTTCAATTTCTCTCTCTCTCTCTCTCTCTCTCTCTCTCTCTCTCTCTCTCTCTCTCTCTCT